>CAUYON010170392.1:0-15807 GCA_963573935.1 Arctocebus calabarensis
TTTTATTGAATCATAATTCTGTACATTGGTGCAATCATAGGGCATGATTCATATACATTCGGAAATGTTTTCATCGTACTGTTACAGATAGCCTTCATGGCATTTTCTTGATCACTATATAAAGACATTGATACTCTACATTTAATAAGTTTCCCCAGTACCCTGCTAAGATGCACCGTAGGCATTGCTATCGTTTTAATGGATTACTTTTTATTGTGAAAAAAAATGTATCATCTTAATCATTTTAAGTGTACAGCTTAGCAATTTGTGAAATTAATCTCCAAAACTTTTTCTTCTTGTATATCTGAACTATGTCCATTAACCAGCAAATCTCCCTGCAGCATGTGGCAGCCACTATTCTATTTTTGTTGTTTTGAATTTGCCCTCTCTAGATACCTCATGTAAGTGGAGCCATGCAGTATTTGTCTTTTTGTGACAGATTTATTTTACTAAGTAAAACGTCTTCAAGTTTCATCCATGTTGTATCATGTGTTTAATTACATGTATGTATCACATTTTATTTATCCATTTGTCAGAGGACGCATAGATTGCTTCCACCTTTTGGCTATTATGAATGGCGCTACTATGAATATGGGTGTGATCATACCATCTATCTCCTTGAGATCCTGCCTTCAATTCTTTTGGGCGCATATATCCTACAAGAGACCTTATGCTTTTTACCATTGTTTATTGTGCTTGTGAGATAGTCTTTTTTGAAGCTATAGTTTTTTGTGCATCTAGGCACAAATATTTGTTTGCCAACAATTTGTCTCCTCCACCAACCTGGTCAATACTTAGGAGCTCTACAATGTGAACATCTGTTATTATATATAGCTGTTTAGTTGGAATTTTTCAAAAATCTAACAGTTAAAATTATTAGGTTATACTCTTTAGAATAATTTCCAATATTTAGAAAATGTATTTAACTTCTCTTTAAAGTATCTGTAGAATTATTTTTATGAACGTATTAAACTAGCACTAACTGCTATGATTCCATAATAACATATTTCTTTTCTTTAATTTTGTTCTAAATAAAGTGATTGGTAGAATTTCTATTATAGTGTAAAAATGAACTTGAAACTATCTAACTATGTGTTAACTTTTTCTAATGTGAGAAATAATTTGGCATTTCAAATGGATGTAAAATTTATTAGTTCTATATTGATGTACTGGGAGGAATGTTCATGATCGACTGTAAATTAAGACCAGCAAGATGTGGAGAAGTATGTGTAAAATGTGCACCTTGATTTAAAAAACAATCAATACATAATTATATGAATAAAAGAGAACATAGGAAGACACAATTCAAATTGTTAATATTGATTTGAAGTTTGAAGTATAGAGCAATATAAAGTACTAAAAACAAAAATGTTTATAAATAGCAATGTCCACATTTTAAAAATATATATTATAATATGGTTATACATATTAAAACTACTAACCACATTAATGTATATAGCCACAGGTACATTAAAGATCAATGAATGTCTTGCCATCAAACTCCCAGGGAGGATTAATACAGGATGTATACTGTAAGATACAGTTTTAGTTCCTTACTCTGAACAAGTGTTTATCATGTACAACTAACAAACCCTCTCAAAAAAACATATAAAGACTTAAATTCCCAGAACCCAAGTCGTATCATCTTTTGAAATGTGCAGAATCCATGTATTAAGGTTGTTATAGGATGGAATATATGTCACAACAACAATAAAAAATTTTCTAACAATATTTAGGAATGTTTATTTATATGAAAATGTGATCTCTTGTTATATAAGTAGTTCATAATATTATGAGTCACATTGTAATTCATACAATATTTTATATAAACATATACTTTGTATATATAGCATTATCACAGTTCCATTAAGAAAATCTATAGTTATAAAATAAAACCCAAAAAAAGTTGTAGATCTGACTCTCCTTTCTCTATATTTCCACTTTATTGGTCAAATAAAGTTGACAGATAAAAAAGATACTTAAGCACTTAGGCTTAATTTATTTCTTCTCTTTTCTTCCTCTTTTTTTTCTTTTTGTAAATTATACCTCTGTGGCTTCAATGAACTGTGCTCCACAAAAAAAAAAAAAAAGCAGTAGAGCTAGAAGTGTCCAAAAAATGAATCTTTTACAGTAAGAATAAGGTAAAGGAAAAAAAATCATCATTTCAGAGAACTTAACAGATAAGAATTTATTTACATTCCTTGGAGGTCACTTTTTTTTTAAATATTTGACTTGTAGGACACAGACATGTAGGAACAACACAGAAGTGAAAATAACCTAATGTAACCTAATGTAACATAGGATTTTTACAAATGTAAATAACCTAATGTAACCATAGGATTTTTACAAATGAGGCTAAAGCATACTAGGAAGGGGATGTTATTTGTTCACATAGTACAGCAGATCATTATGCAGCCCGAATTAGAGCCTAAGTCATCTAACTTAAAGTTCCTTTTGCTTGTTTAATGTTTTCCTTAATGCCGTGTTCTCTCTTATCATTTGAACTTTCTTACTAAGGTCTCTTGTCTCTGCTCCAATAAAAGAGTAATACAGTATTTTTTAAGTTTCTAATCCCATTGTTTTTATTACATTTCCAGTCATTAGGCAAATTACATTACTCATTTCAGTTTCCAAGAGTTGAACTTAATGTTTAAATGTATATCCTTCTAGGACAGATATTATATCTCTTTTGCAAAGCAACTAGCCATTGCAACATAGACCATTCTGGGATAAATTACTGGGAAAATTCAAGATGGCTGATCTATCAGCCACAATATGCAAGGCTATTGTTTTAACAAGGGAGGAGTGATTTACAGGCATGGTTGAGTGCTTTGCAGTGAGCTCAACCAATACATCTTTCTCAAAGAAAAATGAAGAAAAAAATAATCTATCAACACTGCTTGACAGCCACCCTGATCAATGTGCCATATTTGCTTAATGAAGATGCTGTGGCCAGTCCATTTATAATCATCCATTTTCCACAAGAAAGAATTTCCTTCTTTCCTTTTCCCTTTGGTGGGGGCTGGGGTTATTAATGTGCAGTCTGGGAGAGCCTACTGCTGAGCAGAGCTAATCAGGGAACCACTTTGTAGAATCGCAGAATTCTGAGCTTGCCATGTCTGATTAAGTTAATAGTAATCACACATATCGGTGTCATGTTATTTGTTCTTCTGGAAAACCTATTGTTATTTGTATAAATAGCACTATATAAAAGTTATAATCCATATTATGCATTTAAATTGGGGTGCATTATTTTCAACAAGTTAAAAAATTAAACTTGGGAATATTATCTCTAGGAAAAGCTTTCTATTCATTTTTTCCCCCTCTCCAAACAGGCCTTTGTGGCAAAATTGAATCCATTGCAAACAAAGCAGCAGAATATGACATGTGTTTTTATTTGTTATTTTTTAGGGTTGAAGGATATGGTGACAAGGGATGATAGGGTAAGAATTTGTTAAAAACGTCTTCTTTCAGGTACCATAGTGAGTGTGTAACAATAGCAGTTTATTCTTCATAACTGCCAGGTAAGCACTGATGTCTTCATCTTAGAAAATGGAAAAAACAAAGGCTTAGAGAACTTAAATAAGCTAGCAAACCTCTCACAGCTCTGAAGTGTTAAAGCAGGAGGAAAACAAAGATCTGTTTAATCTGGATCTTCAGTGTTTGAATTGCATAGACTCTTCATTTATATCAAGGCAATGTGCCAAGAGGCTATCTTGCCAGTTGTGTGGTTTTAGACAAGTCTCCAAACTTCTCTGAATCTTAGGATTTAGGTTATGACATTTAGTTATCTTAAGTTTAATGTCATGATGCTAAATGATCTATCTTCTCATCCGTGTATCATTGAGCCAATTCATAGAAATCCCCGTGCCTTCATTTTCTCTTCTGTAAAATGGGGAAAATTAGCAGATTGTTACCTTATATGCTTTTTCTTAGGATTAAATGAGTTGGCCCATGTAAAACATTTACATTTTGAATGGTATATAATTCTTCCAATATGCAAATGACCAAAATATTCTGTATATAACAATGATCTTAAATAAATCTTTCCATTCGGTTTGAGAATATGGCTGTGACTTAGTTTCATCTCCCTTTTATTTTTTTTCACTTTCCAGCTAATCTTCCTTTTTCTTTATTTCTTTAATCTTTCACATATGTAAATTACATAATGCCTGCCATGTATATTTTTGTCTTCCAATAATGTCTCCACAAAAATCTTTAAAACTGTTTCTGTTCTTCCTAAAACTTAATATTATTTTCTTTCTTTCTGAAAACTACTCCATAGTTTGGATAGAAATGTTCTTTTTAAAAAAAGAAAAAAAATTCTAACTGATAAGTTCTATTTAAGATATGGTAATACACAGCTTGGAAACTGATATTATTCTCAATTTTTATTAGGCAAAAAGAAACATGTGCATGAATCTCATGCTGATTTTCCGTTGATTGTAGTAGCATATGCCATGCAGTGGGCTTCTCTTGAATTTCTGCACAATTGCTCTGAGTCTTGAAATCTGAAAAGTAGTCCCCACAGGTGGAATTTAGTCACCTAATTCATTTTCTGTTCTCAACTAGACTAACTTTACAAATATCTGTGTCAGAGTGCCACTTTACTTATGAAGATATTTAATTATTTTTTACTTATCTTTTTAAATTTTTTATTTATTTTGTGTTTTTACTTTTTTAATCTTTTTTACTAGTCAAGTGAAGCAGTGGGATTGAAGCTATTTTATAATAGGGCATAGGAAAAGAAAAAAGATGAGTGGAATTAAACACCTGTGTTTTAGTACTAATTGGTCTCAGTTATCAGCAACAACCCCATCCTGTGTCACACACGACCTTTGCACATTGTTTCTGCCCTCCTTAAACTCTACTCTCACATTGCAATGCAATAAGTGGCTTCATCTTTTATTTTTCTGAGATTAGGAAGATTAGAAATAAAAAGCCAAACCAACATTTGCTGTTTAATTGTTTTTACTGACTTGCCTCATGTGCTGTCATGTTCTCCTAAACTTGCATACTAATGATTCTACTCAGAAAAAATCTATTAACTTAATTATTACTTACTACATGGAATAATATGTGTTTCTGAATGACTCCTGAAAAAAATAAAAATTAGGTCTTCACTTTCTTTATTGTTTAAATTTCAAGTAGAACACATTCCCAAATCTCCTTCAGAATAAAACCAATGCACATTTCAAACATCTATGCTTCAGATTATGACTTTAATTTTTATCTTCCTTCTGTCATGATTGCCTTTTAATCAATGATTTGCTTATTTCAAATCTTAACTTTTAATCACTCAATGACGCTTAGCATGTTGGCTTTTATTTCTACCATAGTTCCAACTATATTATTGTATAGCCAATAGGCCTATCATTTTTATGTGACTTCAAGATCCTTGACCTAACTTCCCTCCTCAGATATCCTTTTCTCACCATAAAACTGCCTAAAGCAGTGATGGCCAGAAGGCATTACTTTCCACGTCCAGAAAAAAGGTTGCACGCTGCATACATATAATTTAATCATGAACACAGACACATATCACTATCTTCCTTGAAGGAGGGAGAATGAAAAAATATTATACTCATGGATGCTGTATCCTGTGTCATGGTTTTGTAGATTTATCTAAATATGCAAAATATTTTAAGTGTTTGCATTGGGAATATGGAAGAGAGTGAACACCTGTTTATCTTCTTTCTCTCCTCAAATAATACTGAAATTGTGGTAGAGAAATACCAGTCCAGAAGGAAGTGAGGAGGCAGCAGACAAAATTGTCTGGCACATTTTATTTTCATGACAACAAGCAGAGAGGTGAAGCAGAAACTAAGTGGCTTCCTGGGGGATTCTAATAAGAATAAAGGTGCATATCCCTGAAGAAGTACACTTAGTGTCAGAATTTTGAGCACTTGTTGCAGGAGAACGTGAGGTGAGGAATAGAGTTCAAAGCTAGAGAACAGGTAGAGAAAATGCACAGGCAATGTGTATTGGTGAAAATAAACAATTCCCACATCAATCTTATGAATTGGATGAATTATCATTTTCATACATAGATTAGGAAATTGCTGATAAATTGGTTAAATAAATTATTCAGGATTAGATATCAAGCAAATGATGGAGCTGGAACTCAAACTCAAGCAACCTGGCTCTATGCACTCTCCTCTTTATTACTACACTCCACTGTGGTCTACAGAGAGAACACACAGACATAAATAGCATATGTAGCAACATGAAATAGTATAAGTGTATGTTTAAAAATATAAAGGCACATAGGGAAAAAATACTCAGAGAGTTGAAATCATCAGGAGGTCAGACCGAGTGTCAGGAGAGGTGGAGCAGGGACCTGTTTTACAATATTAGCAAAATTATTAATGGGCAATGCCTTTGGCTCAAAACAGTAGGGCGCTGGACCCATATGCCTAGAGGTGGTGGGTTCAAGCCCAGTCCCAAAAACTGCAAAAAAAAAAAAAATTATTTTGCATATTTACATAAATCTACATATTGTTTTCTAATATTTATATTAACTTTTTTAAAGTCATGTTATTTGTGGAAAGATAAAAATTAATTTGAAAAATAATGTGAACTGCAAAGAACTGTACCAACAGCACAAAAGACAGATTGAGGACTTGAAATGCCTTACCAAGTATAATATTTGAATAAATATTGAATAATGAAAAAATTAAAAAGCATTATGAAATGAATGCTTGAAAATGAAATTATTTATTCAATGAAAAAATTGAAAAGCATTATGATTACAGTTGAAATTTGATGTACCAGTGGGAAAAAAGTAGAGAAAAAAACACGAAAGACTAACATCAGTAGTGAAATTACAAAAAATGTTTTGGAGGCCAGTTGTAGATAATTTAAGAAGTTGCTAGAACTTTTTTGCAAAGAATTATTAGGGAAAAAAATTCTACTGAAATGAAGTGTCAACTGTAGGGTAATCATTTAATTTACTGCTTAAATCAGGATGCTATCAGGTGTTAGTAACCTGATCGGACACTGGGGTCCTATCCTTAGAAACACAGGACCTACCTACATATAATACAGTAGAACCCCAATAGTTGACGACCTCCCTACATTGACTACCTCCGTAAGTTGACTTAATTTTCAAATGTGTTATGCGTTTCTCTTGTTAACCTATTATAGAAGTATCTGCAGTGACCCTTACGATGGGTGAGAAAAGGTGTCATACCTTTCCTTACACCTTCATATTTTACTTTCAAAACCTTTTCTGTACCTTTTATAATTCATAGCATATGGAACAGATTTTGAAATCAGTTTTTATCACAATATATACTTTTAATTTTATTATGTCTTTGCATATTTCTCTATGTGAGTTTTATAGACTTGAAATTTTCATATATATGTATGTATTTGTTTCTATGTATCCAAACTTTTCCCTTTTAAAATGAGTAATATTGGAACTTATGGTAGGAACATAGCTGTGTGAGTCAGCATTTCTCATTCTCTGCCTAGAATTCACCTAAAAGCAGAATGTAGAATGAAAACCCTGGAAATACCATTTTTGGTGAAAGTAGGCGACAGATAAAAATGACAGATTTTGCAATGCACATAACACCAGCCAAAATAACTAGATTGGGGGGAATCCTATTGGGAGTAAGGAAAAAGTATAGAAAGTAGCAAAAGTATCAAAGGGATGGCAAATCTAAGCATCAGCATTTGTATCCCCATTTACATTGTTTCGCATCTGAGGTAAAGTTCAAGTTGTAGTTGAGCCCTTCACCCAGGGGGTGTGTTGACCACCCTCACACTGTGCACTTTAGGTGAGATCCTGCCAATCACCCTCCCTCCTCCTGCCCATCCCTTCTCTCTTCTTCTCTTCACTAGACTTTAGTGGTGTTTTTTCTTCCATATGGGCATGCAGTTGTTTATGTATTAGTTTCATATTAGTATTGAGTACACTGGGTAATTTTTCCCCACTCTTGAGATACTGTACTAAGAAGAATGTGTTTCAGCTCCATCCAGGTAAACACAAAAGATATAAAGTCTCCATCTTTTCTTATGGCTGAATAGCACTCCATGGTACCTATGTATGTGTATGATTTGTTAATCCATTCATGGGTTGATGGACACTTGGGTTGATTCCACATCAATTATGAATTGAACTGCAATAAATATTCTGGTGCAAATGTCCTTGTGGTAAAATTAGTCTTGTTTTTTTTGTGTAGACACCTTGTAATGGGATTGCAGGATCAAATGGGAAGGTCAACTTTTAGATCTTTCGGAATTCTCTATATTTCTTTCCACAGAGGTTGTATTAGTTTGCAATCCCACCAGCAGTGTAAAAGTGTTCCCTTCTCTCCGTGCCAGCACCTGCAGATTTGGACTTTGTAATGTGGGTTAACCTCACTGGAGTTAGATGATCTCTCAGAGTGGTTTTGATTTGCATTTTTCTGATGATTAGGGATGATGAGCGTTTTTTCATTTGTTTTGTTTGTTTGTTTGTTTGTTTGTTTGTTTTTGCCATTCATCTGTCAGCTGCGGAGAACTTTCTGTTCAAGTCTCTTGACTGCTTATAAATGGTGCTGTTTGCTCTTTTCTTATTGATTAATTTGATTTCTCTGTAGATTCTAGTTATCAGCCTTTTTTCAGATTCAGAGCATTCACATATCTTCCTAAGGCTGTCTGTTTGCTTTAGTTGTGTAAAAGCTTTTTAGCTTGATCGTGTCCCATTTATTTATTTTTGGCATTGCTGTAGTTGTAAGGGGGTCTGAGAAGAATATTTTTAAACAGTTTTAGGATCATAAGGAATACAGGAGGAAAAAATGGTAAGAAATGCCAGGGAATACACACAGTGGAACATACAGCCTGAGACCTATAGGATAGAAAGGAAAAAGAATGGAAACTGGTAAGTGAAAGAGTTGAAAAGGGTTAGGGAGATAATGAAATATATAAAAGATAAGCATGGGAAAACTGGCTCACAGGAAAAACTTTTTCCCTAAAAAAAAAAACCAGAATAACACATACTTAAAGAGTACAACATGTGGTATGGAAACTGAGACAGAATAATTTGCTCTAGGTGCTTCTTAATAAATATATAGACTTTCAGATCAAAAATAATGATAATTTGGGAAGCTATAGGAAAAATCATACTGATTTTAGATTTTTGGGGGGGTGGGCAGGTAGAATTCTTTTATTTTTTTTCTGAGTCTTCTTATTAATTTTTAAATTATTTTTTATTAAATCATAACTTTGTATACTGATGCATTTATGGGGTACTGCTTTGATATACAATGTGAAATGCTTTAGATTTTCTTTTTTTATTAAATTCTAAGAGATAGTAGTGTAGTATCTTCAAATCCTCAAGGGAATAAAGCTGGTCCAATATTTTATACACAACCAAGTATAAAGCTGTATGTATTTTTTAAATATGCAAGAACTCAGTATCTTTACTGTGAGTCCAACTTAAAACAATTACAAGAACATAAACTTTAGCTCAGAAGCACCTAAAACAAGTAAGACAAAGAACTAACAGTGACACTTGGTTAATAGTACCAATGAGATAATCCTGCAACTGGAAAAATCAGTGTCATCTAAGCATCGTCATACGCAGACAGAATATTTCATTGTTTTTTTCATGTGTGTCATGGGTGCATTCCCTTTCACTGATTGAGACACAGTAATTTTATCTATATTATACATTAAATATATTCATCCACAATGCTGTGGTAACTTAACTCATGATTTTGAAAGTATTGAAATCTGTCGATAAGAGTAGATCAGAAGGAACAATAATAATGTATTTCGTGTTTTGAACAAATGGTTTGGATGAAAAATTAATGTCTCTAGTCAATTTCACACAAAATTTATGAAATGTTCAGACTGATAAATGTGATAAAATTGGTGGATTTGAAAGCTTTGGAAGCAACTTCTTTATGACCTGAATCCATATTCTATTTTTACCAAAGCCTCAAGAAAGGTAATTCGTCAAGGCCAAATAACAGAAGACAGAAACTAAAACTCACTCACTTTTGTTTTAATGTTACAGAGGCAGCAAGACGGGCTTCCCCCACCCTCACCCGCAAACAATACTCCTAAAGAACAGTGCTTTTGAAATATTTATTGAGCTTTGTATGTTACTCCTGCCCACCAAGGGAAGTTGTCAGCTTTAGGAAGCAAGGACAAATGCAGTCTTTTTTGAGTGTTATCTGATGAGAATAAACTTACCGAGTCCTCAGGGGAAAAGTAGAATTGGAGCTGCATGCTTCAGGGGTGACTGCCTTGGGGCCAGAAAGAAAGAAACCTGGAAAACAGCAAGTTTTCTTGTTGCCATATCAATTTTTACTAGAAGAAGAAATATAGCAAAGACCAGTTTTGAAACATTGAACGATGTGGTTCACAGCTCTTTCTGGTTACTCTCTGCCCCCGGCTCCCATCCAGTAGCATTGCAGCAAATAAACTATAAGGTAGCAATTGCTTTAGAGAAGTGAATTAACAGGAGCAAAGAAATAGACTGTCATTTTCACAAAGCTTACGCCCTAAGAGGATGCAGGCGGAAGAAAAACCAAAAACCAAACTTGATGAGTCACTGTAAGATTGCTAAATCTATTTAGATAAAATTTCCCCTACAGTGTGAGGAGAATGGAAGTTTGAAGGGAAACAAAGATTGAGTAGATGCTGCAAGTCTTCCCACCTCAGGGCTTTTCCAGAAATTTCAAGTTGATGTTATGCTCCATTTCCCAGAGAGGTTCTGGGAGAAAGCAAGGACACAAGAGATAAATTTCCTCATTTTGTGGCTAGTCCTATAGAGGATGAGATGAACTGCAAAATTTTCTTTGGGTACAGGAGAAGCAGAACTTTCTTTGTGTGCCTTGATGGCTTCTAGGGCCATAGACAGTCCCCGACATTTTTCCAAGGCCATTATAGCTAAAGTGGAAAGAATGACAGAAGTTATTCAAGCTGTGTATTGGAATCAGCAGAGAGGAACCCAAAACTAAATGAGCTCAGTCAAAAGCACAGGTAACTGATGCACCTCCTAAGTGAATAGACAGCAAGTCCAAAACCTGTCCAGGTAAAATGCTTCTCAAGGAGGCTATAGTGAGAAGAAAGTGACATTTGAAGAAAAGGTTCCTTCTGGCTAGGTGCCCCTAGCTCAGTGGTTAGGACACCAGCCACATGCTCCGAGGCTGGTGGGTTCGAACTTAGCCCTGGCCTGCTACTAAACAAGCCTGCTAAACAAAAAAATAAATAAATAAAAAGAAAAGAAAAAGAAAAAGAAAAAAAATCCCAGGTAGCTGGGATTACAGGCGTTGTGGCAGGTGCCTATAATCCCAGCTACCTGGGAGGCTGAGGCAAGAGAATTGCTTGAGCCCAAGAGTTGGAGGTTGCTGTGATCTATGACACTACGGCACTCTACGGAGGGTGACAAAGTGAGACTCTGCCTTAAAAAAAAAAAAAGAGGGGCTGCACCTGTGACTCAGTGAGTAGGGCACTGGCCCCATATGCCGAGAGTGGCAGGTTCGAACTCGGCCCCAGCCAAACTGCAACAAAGAAATAGACGGGCATTGAGGCAGGCACCTGTAGTCCCAACTACTTAGGCAAGAGAATTGCCTAAGCCCAAGGAGTTGGAGGATGCTGTGAGCTGTGTAGTGCCACGGCATCCTACTGAGAGCAGCAAAGTGAAACTCTGTCAAAAAAAAAAGAAAGAAAGAAAGAAAAAGAGAGAGAGAGAAAAGTTTCCTTCTCTGACAGGATAGGTTATGTAAGTTCTTTCAGTTTTCAATGCAATAAGTAAGGAAGAGGAGCTCTAAATTCACCTTCCATTGTTTAAACCATGTTCCATTATATGCTAAATATGAATCTGCATGTCTGAAGGTTAATAATCAAATACTGGCTGTTTCACAGGCTTTAAACCATTAGCCTGTTACAGAAAAAATAAAACTACATTTTTTTTCAGAGAAAGCATTTTTCACTTTTTATTCTGCGGAAATTATAGGTTCACTCTCGCAAAAAGAGTCTATAGTCTCATGGGTCCTTCCCCCAGCCTCTCCCAGCGGTAACACCTTAGATAATTGCAGTACAAAATCAAAACCAGGAAAGTGGTATCAGTGCAACTGGTATGTTTGGAATAAGTGAAAACACAAGTATTTAATTTTCAAATGAAGTTTTTATTATAAAACTGTTTTAGATATGCAAAAAGAGTTTCAAAGATAGTACAGAATGTCCACACCCAGTTTCCCCTGCTGCCAACATTTTACATTAGTATGGTTCACTTGTCACAACTCGTTTGGCTATTGAATTGAAACAGTTATTCATATTTTTAATATCAATCCATTACTGGCTAATGTCTGGAAATGTTTTTCCCAATCTGTTGTTGCCTTTCTCTTTGTTGAGCAGTAAGGTGTAATGTAATCCCCCCCGCTTGCCTATTTTTGCTTTTGTTGCTTGTGCTTTTACTATTCTAGCAAAGAAATCATTACCAAACCCACTGCCATTTTTATCTATGTTTTCCTCTAGGATTTTTATAATTTTGAGTCTTGTATTAAAGTTTCAGATCCATTTTGAGTTAATCTTGGTGTGTGGTGTGAGATAAGGTCTAATTTCAGGCTTTGCATGTAGATAACAAGTTTCCCCAATGCCAATATCATTTCCTCATCGTGTATTCTTGGCAAACACATCGAAGATCAGTGGCTGTTTTTACCTGGGTTTATTTCCGGGTTCTCTATCTTGTTTCAGTTGCCTGTATGTCTACTTTTATACCAACACTATAGTGTTTTGCTAATAACTGTACGTTTCTAGTATATTTTAAAATCAAAAACCGCGATGCTTCCAGCTTTGCTCTCCTTTCTCAAGATTGCTTTGACTATTCACGTCTTTTGTAGATTCATATGAACTTTAAAATATTTTTTTCTATTTCTGCAAAAAATATCAGTGGGATTTTGACAGGGATTGAAAAGAATCATGCAGTATGGCCTTCTTAAACAACATTGAGTCTTCCAGTATATGAATATGGGGCGTGGGGATGCCTTCCCATTTATTTGTGTCTTCGTTAATTTCTTTTATTAATTTTTGGTAGTTTTCAGTCTATAAATCTTTTCATCTTCTTAGCTAAGCTTATTCGTAAGTATTTTATCTTTTAATGCTACTATAAATTGTTTTCTTAATTTTCTTTAGATAGTTTGGGTGTTAATATCTACTAAAATTCCTTTTTTTTATAATGTATTTTAATTTCCACTTATTTTATTTAAAATCTTACTTTTAATATGAATTCACAGAACCAAGCTCCTGTTCTCAGTGTCTATTATTTCTCAACAAAATCATTTAAAAAATAACCCACAAATTCCAGCTAACCCTTGATGACCAGAACAGTCTGGCATATATTTCAAATAATATTTATACCACTTGGTGGCCTGACTGAAAGCCTGAAATTTGTGAGATCAATTATTTTTTTTTAAAAAAACTAGAAAAAAGCTAGGAATAAAAAAACTTTAAAAAAAGAAGAAAGAAAGAATTTCAAAAACCACAAAAACAATACTAACAGTGTGATTTCAGAGTTATATCAGATTATGTTTTTATTAATAAAACATTAATTTATTAATTTATGTTTTTATTAATGTAAGTGATAAAATTTTTATTTTTGTACTTGTAGGTAACTTAAGGCTAAATAATAATGCAAACCTGATTCTGAGCACCCTCTGATAAGAGGGTTTGCGTGTGGTCACTGAGAAATAAATTTAGGGGATATATGTTGAGAGAAGATTTAAGCGTTCCTTTACAGGGCTTGAGATATGTTGAGACAGTGTAGGAAATAAGATATCAGTATGAGACTGACAATCTGTAAATATTGGGACTATTTCAGAAAGACTATAATTTACTAATTTGTTATACCAGAACAAACCAAACCAGAAACAGTTCTTACATCCTTCTTAGTAGGAACCTCTCTCCTTCACTCCCATTTATAACCCCAAATTCCTACCAACATATCTCGAAAAAGCGCATCATATATGTATTGATTTGCTCTCCAATAAAAAAGGAAGGGAAAAGGTAAATACAAAGTGAAACAAAGGTGCAGGTGGATAAACTAGGCCAGGTTGTTCAGGGGGATTACAGAAGTTTCTCTGTGGACACAGGATGTTTGGTTTTTTCCACCTTTGATACCTGGCCATCATGCTGCCTTTGATAAAATACTGGTCTTATTCTGATTGCAGGAACAGCATGCATCCCACGGGTTCCAATCAATGGTTTGCAGGTGCTGAAAATATGCAAAAGGAGAAATCAAAAGCCTCGCTGCATAATTTATTGCTTATTTCCTTTATATTCCTTAAATTATCATCCATAATTCTAACATCAAATTAATAGTAAAATATGAAAAATTATTTCTTAATATATGAAAGCATTATTATAAAAAGTCCATCATTGCTGTTGAAGATAGATAGTGACTCATAAAAGCAAGTTGGAAAAAATACTGAATTGTTCATTTTGTCAAAATACAGTCTGTGTTATTGTTATATATAGTGTGTGTGTATTTATGTATATATATGAGTTAACTTTATATGAAGTTATTTTCTAAATAATGTTTTAAGGATGAAATGAAAATGGTGGGCAGCAACTGTGGGTTGAATGTCTAAATAAATCAAGGATATTATTTTTTAAAAGATCATATTAAATACTGAGTTGCTACAAAGGTTGTTATACATTATATAGTGCTTTAAAATAATAGCAATATAATTTAAATCCATGTCTCTATTATGCACTTTAAAAAAGAGAGCATTGCATTTCATTCAAATTGAAGCCTCTTTTAAAGTTCTTGGTTGATCGGATTCCTTTCCCATCCCCAGAGGGAGTTTTTCCCTTGGTTTCACTATGTACTGGTGAATGAAATATTATTTCCTTTTGCCTCTGAACTGTTTTTTTACTTCAACAGGTATGTTTGTGAGATTTGTCTGTGATCTAATAATTTATTTCCTTTCCTTTTCATTGTTCCATTTTATGAACATAACAATTTAATATTCCCCTCTTCACTATTTTCATTCTCCTAAATATGAGCTATTCGAGAGTTCTGCTGTTACCATGAATGTACATGTCGCCACTGAAAATAGGTACGTTTCTCTGATGTACATAACTTGAAGAGAAAATGATCACTTATTGAAATCTTCATTTTTATCAGCTAAAGATGAAGGGTTGAGCCAACTCTAATACAAAATTTTTACCAATATTTTATTTTTACAAATATATCTTTATGCTTTATGCTTCAACTTTTTAAATTAAACTATAAAACACAGCAAACAATGCATGTACAGCTTACTGTGTTACATAAACAAGTGTCAGTGTAACCAAACCTAAGTCGAGATATCAAACATGGAGGGGGTGGAGGGGAAGTAAGCCTTTCTCGCCCCTCTTTCCAATCATTACACTTTCCTTATCTCCCCCCAAAGTTACTGCATCTTTTCAGATCTTTTGCCCATCCTGAGATGAGATCTCTTGTTTTTTTCTTGCAAATACGTTGAAGTTCTCTATGTATTCTGGTTATTAAGCCTTTGTCAGAGGCATGACTTGCAAATATTTTTTCCCATTCTGAGGGCTGTCTGCTAGCGATATTTACTATGTTCTTGGCGGTGCAGAAGCTTTTTAGTTTCATCAGATCCCAGTAGTGTATTTTTGATACTGCTTCCATTGCTTTGGGGGTTCCCTCATGAAGTATTCGATACTTTCAAGAGTGTTCCCCACACTTTCTTCTAGAATTTTTATAGTTTCATGTCTTATGTTTAAATCTTTAATCCAGTGTGAGTCTATCTTCGTTAGTGGTGAAAGGTGTGGGTTCAATTTCAGTCTTCTACAGGTCGCCAG
>CAUYON010170409.1:0-15279 GCA_963573935.1 Arctocebus calabarensis
CAACCCAAACAAAAATAGCCGGGCGTTGTGGTGGGCACCTGTAGTCCCAGCTACTTGGGAGGCAGAGGCAGAAGACTCGCTTGAGCCCAGGAATTGGAGGTTGCTGTGAGCTGTAATGCCACGACACTCTACCCAGGGCGACAGCTTGAGGCTCTGTCTCAAAAAAAAAAAAAATATATATATATATATATATATATAATAAATATTGGAAAATATTTTTGAAGGCAGGGATAATACAACTGTAAGAGACACTGTGCACATCACTCTACAGTCTACAGTGTGCAAAGTCTTCTGAAATCTGTGTCATCGTCTTTGCAATTGAGAGAGTCCTGCACGAGGCCCATGTTACGGATAGAGGACTGAGGCCGAGCGCAGTCACATGGGACAGGGGTTCAAACCAGGTCTGTATGGGGTAGAGCCCTTACCACTCCCTGCAGCTCCATCAGGGGTGCTCTGAGGCGCCTTCTGCACCTGGTCCAAAAAAGCATCTGCTGCCCCGGTTGCTGGGATTCTGTCACCACACCCCCTTCAGGGCCTCCTCAGAAACAGCCAGCATCCCGGCCACGGTCACACCCTCCTGGGCTACCACACCCTAGGACTGACCCGGCTGGGTATGAGTGCCCCCAGTTAGGCCCCAGGAGGACCTCTCTAGAAGGCATTTGGCCCTATAGTTCCCCGCGGGGTCGGCCCAGGCCTCCATCTACACGCCAGGGTCTGCTTCCCTCCCTCCTTCCCTCCCACAGCTGCTGACCCAGGAACGAGTCCTACGTCCTTCCCACTGCACTGCCTCCCAAAGTCCGCTCCCGGGGAACCTGCAGAAAGAGGGGTCTCCAGAGAGCAGAGGGGCGATCTAGGGGGTTTCTGGAGGGATGTGAGACCATGAGAGACCTGGAGGCCCCCCACACCCCAAGGCTTGCTCTCAAGCAGAAACAGATTGCACGGATTGAGAGCCCGTGGTCAGCATGTCGGGAAGCCAACCACAGAGGGCTGGACAGGGCGCAGCAGCAGCCCGTGGGAGGCATTGCCCCAAGGCTTCAGCTGCCCCCGTGGGTGGGCCCAATTTCTTATTTTTAGCCCAGTCACCTGGGCTATGAAATCAAGCATTTGAACCACTTTCACTGCTTTACCCCGCCTGGTTCTGCACTGCAGAATTTTGTAAACAGAATCGAATCTGTTTTTCTCCCTTTCTGTATTTATAACTCTTTTCTCCAATAGCGAGAACCCCAGCTCTCATTACCCACCTGTTTGAAATCTGCCTGTTAAAGCCCTCTCTGTCACCCTTGCCCCAACCAGTCTCCCACTCTTTGGGGTGATTTGTACCCTGCCATTAAGTGGGCTTTACTAACTGCTCTCACATAAATGAGTATTGGTTCATTCATACATGTTGGTAACACAGAGCCCATGGCAGTTTATAATAATTATATTATTATTAAATGAACAAATAGATGAAGAAAGAACAGCAGAACCCAGTAACTCATCATTCACCATGAATCAGTCCTAAAGTTTATCTTTCATGCATCTGTGAACAATGTTTTATCAAACCATTTAAAAGTGTCAGCAAGAGGTTGGACACAGTGGCTCATGTCTGTAATCCCAGCACTTGAGAGGGTAAAGGGGTAGATTGCCTGAACTCACAGGTTTGAGACCAGCCTGACCCACAGCAAGACCTCATCTCTTAAAATAGCCGGGCATTGTGGTGGGCACCTGTAGTCCTACCTACGTGGGAGACTTAGGCAAGAAAATCACTTTAGCTCAAGAGTTTGAGGTAGCTGTGAGCTGTGACCCCACAGCTCTCTACTGAAGGTGACATAGTGAGACTTTGTCTCAAAAAAAATAAATAAAAATAAAAGTATCAGCAAGATTGCAAAGGATGTCTATCCTATTAGTATTCATAAATGCATAAACTCACAGTAGCATTCAGTGATAATACAAACTGGGAGAAGGGGACTCGAGGGAAGTCCTAGACCCCAAAAGTCAAGGTCAGGGGGCAGGACCTCTGGCCTCCCACTGGTGCACCCTCACTCTGAGGTGCTCCCTTGCTGCAGGTGGACATAAAAACCAATCCACATGGCTCTTATGGAGGGACATCCAAAAGCAATTAATAATAATAGATAGATAATAATAAATGATCCAGGTTTTGCTGTGTCAGCATGACCCTTGGAGGTGAATGATACCATTTTCATTTTCCAGGAGAGGAAATTGAGCTCTATAAACAGATTGATTTTAGTTTTCCCCCTTTTATGTTTGTCACTCCTTTCTCTCACAGTGAGAACCATGGTTCTTGTTATCCCGATCAGAGAGACGAAATCTATTGCCCGTGGTCACACAGACGCATGGCAGAGCAGCTGGCACGGGCATCTAGAGCGTTCGGTTTGACAAGATCACTTCCAGGAAGTGTTCCTGTGGGAAAGGTCATGGTCCACAGGATATCACTTGTTTCAACTGAACGGTGCATGTTTCACAGACTGTCCTTGCAATGATTAATTTTATTGTCAACTTGACTGGGCTAAGGATGCCCAAATAGCTGGTAAAACATTATTTCTGGGTTGCGTTGGCGAGGGTGTTTCTGGAAGAGATTAGCATTATCAGTAGACTGTGTAAAGAGGATCTGCCTTCATCAATTTGAGCGAGACGTCATCCAATCCATCCAGGGCCTAAATAGCACAAAATGTCAGAGCAAGGGCAAATTCATTCTACTTGCTGAAGTGGGGACATCCATCTTCTCCTGCCCTCAGACACTGGCATCCCTGGTTCTTGGATCTTCAGAATTATACCACCACACCTCAGTTCTCAGGCCTCTGGACTCAGACTGAACTACATCCCCAGCTTCCCTGGTTCTCCAGCTTGCAGATGGCAGGTGGTAGGACCTGCGAGCCTCCATAACCACATGAACCATTCCATAAATAAATAAATACTTCCTACGACGTCAGAAGATCTCAAGCCCCCAAGTGTTTCATTTCTCCGAGCCAGGCAGATGCACTTCTCCAGGATCCCTGTTCAGCCGAGGCTACCGCCTATGCTTCATGGTGAGAGGGGACCCTGCTACCTAGGAAGCTGAAGGGGCCCGTCTCGGCCCTGATTCCACCGAGCAGCCACACAGCACAGGTACGAAGCACCTTGCTCCACTCCAGAGGCCCTGGCTCGGCGCCACTCACAGAAGTCAACCCTCTCTGCTTGCTGAGGACAGAAACATCACAGGGAATGAAGAGCAGGGAGAAGGCGCATTTGTTCAGGCTGAGGGACCTGTTCTGTGGGCAAGCCAAGGATGACGTGGGGAGGGGAAGGCCCCGGGCTGAGAAGACAAAGGGTTCAAGGCTCTGACTATCAGGGAAGGGGAGATGTGAGCTTTGATGCCCTTCTAGGGGGACACATGAATAGGAGATAAGGGCCCAGCCCATGGTGGGAGGAACCCTGGGGTACACCCTATAGCGCAGGGCCAGTGTCAGACTCACCTTCTAGCCTCACTTGGCTTGTTTTCAATATCTCAAGGAGGCACGGACCATAAGGTCACTGCGATTTCTCTGTCCTGCAGTTTCTACTGGATACTGGATGTCAGGCGCCTTCAACTTTTATGCATTTTTCTCTCCTACCATGTCAGGTAGCTCTTTCTTAGAAGCACTGCAGGGAAACAAAGGAGATAGGAGGCTAATTTTGTCTCATTTAAAGGTAACCTGGAGTGAATGGGAGTAAACAGGCCCACCTGGCTGGTTGACCTCTGGATTTCTCTGGCATTGTGGTGGGGATGCAAATGGGTACAGAATCTTTGGAAATCAGCTTGGCACTTTCCAAACACACATCTACCGAATGATCTACTCATCCCACTACTACGTATTTACCAAGAGAAAAGAACGCACACGCCCACACAGAGACTTCATTCATGACGGCCCCAAACTGGAAGAAATCAGCATCAACTGGTGAATAAACAGACTAAACACAGTAGATCCATACAAGGAGATATTCCTCACTCTAACAGCTGATATATACAACACCGTGGATGATTCTTAAAGGGATTGCACCGAGTTGTTTTAAAAACCACCAAAAACTGAATATGGTTTCATTTATATGAAATTTTAGAAAAGGCAAAAACCACAGTGACAGAGAGCAGATGGGGTGACAAAGGCTATGGCTTATGGGAAGGGACTGACCACAGAGAAGCATAAGGAATGTTTGGGGGTTAATGGAAATGTTCAAATTGTGAGTGTGGAGGTGGTTTAAAACCTAGGTACCTACGTCAAAACTCATCAAGTTATATACTTAAAATTGTTACATGTTATTATATCCACATTGTAGCAATAAAGCTGATTTAAAAAATATACACCCAAAGTGCCTTTCAGCGTAAGTCCAGACTTTCAGATGCATAAAAATGTAGTCTGAGGGAAACCTGTTTGATTTCTCCAGTATTTTATGCCAAGACAAACATCTCCTGTTAGGGAGCTGACCAAAGGGCATATCAACTTCTCTCTCTCTGTTTTTTGTGCTGTTGCTGTTAACTAGCTGGGTGACATTAAAGATAGTTTTTCTTCCCTGCCTCAAAGGTCCCAGGTGAAAGATGAGGTGATGGGACCCTTAGAGACTGGATGACCCCAGCCTTGCCTGGAAAACAACCCCCACTCCCCCCAAACAATGCTCTCTCCTCCTTCTCTGCCAGCAGTCCCCACCGCCTGTTCTGTGGGTTTCTTATTTTGGCCACTACACCCAGGAAAGGTCTGATGCTATTTAAGGCTAGTGCTTCCCTTTTCTAGAACCCCAGCCCTCTGGGAAACCTCCACCTCTGCTGCCCCTAAGCCACTTAGGAAGTAAGCAGTGCAGAATGCCCCGGGACAGAGGCTCTAAGTCACCCTCCTGCTAACTCTCCCCACCCCATGCAAATAGATGTTAACTCATGCAAGAAGACAAAGGTCCTTGTAATAGAGAACTTGCACATCATTGGAAATATCTTTAACACTCTATCGATGGCTTTTCCTCCTACCGTTCTGTGACAAAATGAAACAGTAAAAGATATCGATTTTTCCCTGGCAGGGAAAGTGGGAGGAAGGCTGGCTCTTAAAATGAAATTATGGTTATTGTTCTCCTGGTAGCATTTTTTTTTCTGTGCCACCATGACAGATGGCTCTTTAAGTGACAACAGATTTGTATTTCATTAGGACACTTTAGTCAAAAGATCAATGAGGCTTCTCAGAACCTCTCTGGCCATCCATGGGGGTGGATGAGAAGGGCTTGAGAAGCCTGAGAAGATCTGGCTAAAATTAGGCAGCTGCCGTCAGGTGCCAGATTTGCAATCATAGCGCATTGATTTCCAAAGTGATTCCAAAACCCAATGAGTTTCACTGGCCTCTTTGCTCTGTCTTTGTGGAGGTGATGTCTCTAATAAAGTGGTTCTTTCTCTGTGGAAACGGAGCTCTCTGAAGGCAGGAATAATTTTCCGCAGAGTTGGGGAAGAGACGGGGAATCAGTATGTCTGTCCTTAACTAGTAGCCTCATTACTACTAGCTCTTTGCAAAGCATCCTCTACTCGCTGGCCCCTGGGGACAGCTCCCAGTGCAGGCTCCTGTGGGGCAATTCTGGCATCAGATGAAGTCAGGGAGGCCGTCTGGGCCATCAGGTGGAACGTGAACTTGCTGGGCAGTGGAAATCTGGCAGCTCCCAGCAGACATTCAGGAACCCAGTAGTAAATCCATTAACCACTGGGTGACAGGGGCAAATTACTCTACCCTCTGTGCCTCTGTTTTGTCATCTGTAGAATGAGGATGATAATTCACCATTAGTGAATGCAGGCATTTAAATCAGCAAAAGGTTAAATCAGTTAGTTATGGGCTCATTTTGAGGCTCTGCCATATCCTGGCCACTCTTGGATGAGTGACTCAACTCTGCCGGAACCCACACTCCCCATCTCACAGGGGCTGCTGCAGGTAGGGGGTGAAGTCAGGTGAGGTGCCCCACCCAGGACTCAGTGCACCTGTGGTGCTGTCAGCAAGACACCAAAATCCACACTGAGAAGAGTCTGCCAGCCTCTCAGGCCCTGGGGACAAGCACAAGCAGACATTTATTTGCAAAAGGGATGGTCAGTTATCCCAGAAAGGACATGAGGGAAGTGAAAATAAATCAGTCTTCCCACCCAACTTTGTAAACATCATTGATTTGAGACAGGAGTCTCTTCAGGGCTGCAGACATATTGATTGATTGGGCCTTTTAATGTGATCTGTGCCGAATGCATGATCGGTTCTGAACCTGCCCTCCTGGCAGGTCTGAGATCAGACTTACAGCTGGTAAGAGAGAGGCACAGCGATGAAGCTGCAGCATGAAGACTTTAGGCTAGACACCGGGAAGGACTTCCTTTCTGCTGCAATTTACCCATTGCTAGACTAGTTAAGGATTCCAGAAATCTAGAAACAGTCCTTGCCCTAATACGTGTAATAACTAGTATTTACTGAGCGCACATGATGGGCCAGGCTGGTTCTAATTCACATAACAGCCCTACGAGAAAAGTGCTATTATTATCATTCCCATTTTACAGTCAGAAAATTGAGGTTCAAAGGAGGAGACTAAGTGACTGACTCAAAGTCACAACTAATAGCTGGCAGGGTCAAGATTCAAATCCAGGCCTGGTTCCAGAACCTGTTCTCCAAACCATCATGGTACTCTCCATCTCTTGCTCATTCATTCATTCATTCATTCATTCATTCATTCTTTGACGATTATAAAGCCCTTCCTGGTTCTAGGCTTTGTGCCAGACTCTGAGTGCACAGGCAGGAAGGGGGCCCAGGCCCTGCTGCAGGCTGTTGGGTGGGGCTGTCTATGGCACCAGTCTGGTGAGCTGACCTCACCATGTAACACCTTCCTGGAGTTTCTCCTCCTCCTTTCTCTCCCTTTGGTCTGTGTTCCTTGGCTGGCTCAGAGAGGTCTCTCTAAGCCCTGCTGTGTACATCAGAGGTTCCGACCAGTCCTGCAGAAGCTGGGGAACAGTACCCATCCCTGCGACAGCCACATCTTCAAGGGGAGAGCAGAATCCCACCTCATCTACCTCCCAGGGAGGTTTCAAGGAGCTGACAAGGCACAAGTGCATGTGAGCTCTTTGTGAATTGTCGGCTGCAGACTTCCCACAGGCTGCTCTGACCCCTCTCTGCTAAAGTCTTGGAATTCTTTTCCTAGCCCTTCCTGACTTATTTATTTATTTATTTATTTATTTTGAGACAGGGTCTCATTCTGTGTTCTGGATTAGAGTGCCTTGGCCTCAGCCTACCTCACAGCAACTTCAAACAATCCTCCTACCTCAGCCTCCTGAATAGCTGGGATTACAGGTACCTGCACAACCCAGCTAATTTTTCTGTGTTTTAATACATACAGGGAGCTTGCTTTGCTCAGGCTGATCTTGAACTTCTGACCTCAAGTGATCTTCCTGCCTCAACCTCCCAGAGTGCTAGGATTATAGGCGTCAGTCACTTTGCCTGGCCCCCTTCCTACTCTTAAGGCCAGTCATGAAGGAGCCTAGATCTATGGAGAATCATTTTGGTGCTTTTACTGTCTGGGAAGTATCTACCAGCACAGTGGGGTGGCACCTCTCCAGCATGTCACATGGGGGAATGGTGGCTCATCAGCCGGTTCTCTGGGTCAAGAACCACTCAGCTCAGCAGAAGCATTTGCTTCAAATATATCACTCATTGCAACTTTTGTCAGCCCATTGGCTAGGTGCCCTGGGAGACTCCCAGCCCTCAAGTCTGCCCTGTGAGTCTGAAATGAGGCTGTGGTTCAACAGGAAGCTCAGATTTCCCTGTAGATGAGGAATGGTTTGGACTGAGCATTCTGTATAACAAGTCCCAATCTTGGGACACACATTGCAACCATCGCTGAGCCTCACGTGGTAGACTCACTAATAGTTCCCCAAAGATGTCCACCTCTTGACACTCAGAAGCTTTGACTATGTCACCCTACATGCCAGAAAGGATTTTGCAAATGTGACTAAATTAAGGCTCTGGAGATGGGGTGATTATCCTGGATTATCTGGGTGGGCCTGACATGATCACAAGTCGCCTGATAAGAGGAGGACAGGAGGATAAGAGAAGACAGCAGAAGTAGAGGCAGAAAATGTCAACCTCAATTACAGCAGAGAGAGGATCTCTAAAAGAAAGTAATATTTATCCGGGCAATAGAACATTGCAACGGGAATACGCGTGTCAGGGTAAACTGTGTGTGTACTCAGAGAGGTAAAGGAAGACAAAGATTTTTAAAGGGAAAGTGGTGAGGGTTGCATGATTGTTTTGAGATAATTACCCTTGGCTATAGGGATCAAAAACAAGAGTGATTCCAATCTGAGTTTGGATAGGCAGTGGCTGTGCAGATGTCCTCACTGAAATAATTTTTGTACAAGGTCAAGATGGCCTTTGTAGGAGGTTGTGGTTTGTGTAGAATCTTTTGTGATAGTTTGCTGATCTGGTCCCATGTTGGAGGGAGTGAACGACGGCTGGGAGTCAGTGTCAAAACCCTTTTAGCCACATTGAAGAGTAAGGAAGGTTTGGAGGGAGGGCCTCTCAGACTAATTCTGCCTGGGTTCTGTTATTAAGTTCAATTTTGTCTGTTTTGTAGACATTGCTATCATCTCAAAGGGCTGGGCCAGCGTTATTCTGTTAGTAGTGGTACTTCTGCAAAAATGCAACAGGTAACACATACTAAGTTTAAAAAGGGAAAACACAAAGTAAAATTAATGGTATTTGACAATCCAAGTTTGCATAATTATTTTCAGCCATGAACCTAGGCTTAAAAGCAACAAGTTAAATACATCAAATGACCATTCTCCTATAAAGTGAAAAAGGTAGATATTTAAGGGGTAAGAGTCTCATTATGACATGAAATCTTGTTTTGATATCTTGGGAGGAGCTCTCTACAGCATGAAAATGTAAGCTTTTCATTTCCATTTGGAGTTTGGATGTCTCAAACTTCCAATGTGATACAGTTATCATATTAAAGTTTGGTAAACTTTTTTTTTTGGCCTATGCATCAGGTATGAGACCTAGTGCCTAAAATTTATCGACTTTCAACTTATAGGGCTTTGGTTACAGAGAAGCTCCCATTTTTAACAATTCCATGAAAGAAAGTTGGATTAGAGGAAGGTAGAATTCATGATCAAGTCTAATCTCTAGGTAGATAGTAAGAACTTTAGAACAATGCATAATAATAGGTGTATTATAGCTTTTAAAAAAGAAATACAACTTTTTCTCTTAACATTGATTACATTGGAATCTCAGATATACAATTTCTTGAGGCTAGGAAGCCAAACCAGGGCAGGCTTTAGATTTTCCCTACTGTCTTAAAGTTCCAGAGCTTGCTAGGAAATAATTTTTGATCGCTCACTGTAAGGCTGGGAACCCTTGAAGCTAGGCATTCTATGCACGTTTTCAAATATGACATTCCAGTCAAAGCTTTGGTTATAAAACCAAAGTTTCTTATTTTATCCAGCTATACTGAGAAAGCATATTTTTTAATTGGACTTATGCAAATAACCATATTGCAATAGAATACTTACAAATATTTCCCAAATTTTGAAAAATATCAAGTAGGGAGAAAAAGAAAATGTTTCTGTCTTTGTTCACAAAAGCATACTTTACCAAATTGCTCTAAACTATAGATAGCTTAGGAGAGAAAACTTCTTTACAATTGGAAAACAAAACATTTAAGTAAAGAATCAGCAAAATTTCATAAATAAAAGTCATAGCAATATTATCTTTATCACTTTCTTAATCACGTGTGATTAATTTATGTTCTGCCTGATCTTGATTACAAATTTTATGAACCTACCATTTTTGAAAAAAATGACTTAACACATTAATCTTTAAGTTATTAGAAACTTGTATTTAAGAGTACTTGTTAAAGCCTTTTCTTGTGAAAAGCAATTTTGTACTAAAGCTGATAGAAAATGTTTTTAGAGAAAAATTAAAACAATTGTGAATGACAAACTTAAGATAACTGTGATTCAAATCTGGTTAAAGATCATTATAAGTGATAATTGTTTATAATGAAATTTAGTTATTTTTGTGGCTTATAATATTCAGGATTATGATTTATGACATACTAGATTTCTAAGAGCATTATATGATTTTGGAATAGTCATATTATTAACCCATAAATGTAACTGAAAGAAGATCTAGCATCACTTGTCACATAACTATATTTTCCATACAATTAACCAAATGAGTCTAACCATTAAACATCTGTACAAGATGAGAGATACATTCTTTGATGCTATCTGGGTACCAACTGGAAAATCCCAAAGTTAATTCTAGATCAAAAATATATGAACTAGAATTTTGATTATTATGGGGAAGACTGCCAAAGGTGTCTAAAGGTTTCAATCAGAATAGGATCATAGGTCATTGTGGAAATAGTAGTCATTCATTTAACCAAAGTGATAATCAGATGACCTGAAAAGTAATTTAGAAATCTGCATGAATTAAAAAAAAAAAAAAAACTTAGTACTTTCAAAGTTTGGTTTTCCTAATTAATCAAAACCTAAAAAAGATAACATGAGGAATTATATTGAGAAAACATAAATTCTTTGGTATTTTAGGAAACTTACAGTAAAAGTAAAGAAAACTCCCCTGCATTGTGATTGCTTCTCCTTATGGAATGCCCATTTAGTTATCCTGGAAGATGAATCTAATTTAAAAAAAAAAAAAAAGTACTTTTGTAGGATCAGAAGACCAACCTACATAAGCCACACAAAGGCAAGCCTTTAATGGGTTAAAATGGCTTCTGCTAATACAGAAGCAAGAGAGCTCCCCCCCCCCACTGTGAGCATACACAGAGACTGTTTGTCCGGAGGTAAAAGTCCATAAAAACAGTGACTCTGAAAGCATGCTTCCATTAAGCCCAGGAGGTTAGGGTCTGTCAACCCCACCCCTGGTGAGACAGATAAGAGGATAATGTATGTTTTACACATATTGTTTTGAGCCTAAAGATCTCTGCTCTGTAGAGAAACAAAGTCATAAATCCATTTTAGGTTAACTAAGTGTGTGCCTGAGGGGTTCATTTTCCCAGTTCCCCTGCAGCTCTTTATGATCTTTATTTAGATACTTTGCTCAAAAACTGACACATGTCTGAGAAGAATGTAAAAGGAGAAGGTATTGTGTTGATTTGTAGATTGCATGTCTCCCCACAAGTTAATTTTAGATAGTAGAAGTTAGGTAATGGTAAAAAGATATAGATCATAGATTAACTATGTATGTGACCACTAGGGTATATAAGGTGGCCCAAAATAAAGATGATTTGCTACACGTCTTGAGTTGTGTAGTCCGGTTTCTTGCATCTCTTAATAATTACAGAAGTGAATTTTACACCTGAGGCAAAGCTGCTATTTCCTTGAGTCTCCATTCCTGTAACATACTTTAATTTAATCAGATACATGAAGAATGTATGTCCAAGATTATGAGTATACATCCTATCATAAAGGAATGTAAACAAGAAAACCAGTACCTTGAGCAGGAGAATACACAGCTCTTAGTAAAAGTAAAAACAAGTGGAATTTCCTGGCTATCCAGAATAATTCAGAGAGACCAAGAAAAGCCAAGGGTATAGAATTAAGTTACACTGGAGGAAAGAAGGGTATAGAATTAAGTTACACTGTTCTGCCTTAAGACAGAACATTTTAGTGCCAAGACAAAACAGCAGAGTTAGAACCTGAGAAATATGTTAGAGCAGAGTTAGAACCAGAGAAAAATGTTACAGGTACTGATAAAAAAGTTGAAGGAAAGAGTTATGTTCCCAAACCTTCTCAAGATGAGAAATGGTTAAAGGAAAAGATGCATGACCTAAAAATTGTGGGCTATTGAGACTCTGCAGACGTTCATCTTTTGAGATAAGAATCTGAGCAGCCTTAAAAGGAAAACATCTAGGAGAGCAAGATCTAGACCAGAAGGAACGTTCAGCTGAGCTTTCTTAGGATGATTGGGGAAAAAGAGAAAACCCAGCCACACCTGGCATGGGGACCTTACCCAGAGTCATAGCTAAAGCACAGTGAGGAGGTGGTGAACTGGATACAGCTTATGAGCCAGAGTGGTGGAAATCCAATAAATTAGGCACATGATTGTGACCAAGTGAGATTGGCTGCCCCCTCACAGAGGTGTGGAATGGAAGGAAGCCTTTCCAGAGTTTTCAGTTGTTGGAGGAAGTTGTGTGTTGAATGGAAAGCTTGGAAGAGTGGGAGGACTGGAACAGTATACAGCAACCAGATTTTAATGCCAGGTGGAGTTTGCCATAGGTTTGATGGCTGGCAAGACAGCCATACTGAGAAGGTCTCAGCAGCCGGGGGCTGTCATTGTGGGAATATTGTGAGAAGGTCTTATCAGAGGCCTACAGCATGGTCCTCTTAATGTCACCTCCTGGAATCAGAACTCCACTCTTGGGACAGGCTGAAGGACACCTACATTCCACAGGAACTGGAGTTGGGGGCACTGTGAGACCTGCCCCTGATGGATTCCTGTGAGCTTTAAGATCCCAACCCAACAGAGTCTGAATGCTGAGGACACAATCAGGCAATCACCAAAGGCAGCTAAGTTTGGAATAAGGAGCATAGAGTTGATGGCTGTGCTGTCTCCTAAAAAAAGCCACAGCACCACCTGTGTCCCAGCAACATATTGCAACATATTGTCATCATAAGCAAGGACTTCTATTTATTTGTCCATGAGGAAGAGTTTGGCTTTGTCCAGGCTGAGGCCACTCTAAGACCTAAGCTCTGAGACAAGGTAATTTGAAGCAAAAGAGGCAATGAGAAGGAAAAAGGAGATGAGGAGGTGAACAAGAAGAAAGAACACATGAGGCGGAACCAACAGAAAAACTTGAGCAACATGAAAAACCAAAACAGAAGAATTCCCCCCAAGGGACCACAAGGCAGCTACTGCAGAAGACTCCACCTATAAAGAATTAATGGACCTGACAGAAAGAGAATTTAAAATTTGTATGATAAAGACAATAAAAGGAGTGGATGAGAAATTGGGAAAGACAGAACAAAAAGCCAGACTAGAGATATGTAGATTATAGAAAGAATATGGTGGAGCTTAAGGAAATGAAGACAATCAGGGAATGTAAAGATGTAGTAGAAAGTATCAAAAATAGATTAGAACATGAAGAAGAAAGAACCTCAGATCTAGAGGATAACATTTTCAAGTCAACCCAGGTCATTAAAGAGGCAGAAAAGAAGAAAAAGAAAGCACAACAGGTGATTAGAGAACAAGACTCCATGAAGCATTCAAATATATGAATAATAGGGATTTCTGAAAGGGAAGAAGATTATCCCAAAGGAAAAGATGCCCTTTTCCTATCATAAATGAAAACTTTCCAAGTTTTACTAAAGAACCTGACACTCCCCTTTTACATAGATATCAAACTCTAGGTCATCTAAACTCAGAGCCTATCCAAGACACATTGTCATGAAACTGTCCAAAGTCAAAATGAAAGAAAAAATTCTTCAAGCAGCCAGGAATAAGCTTCAACTGCCTCCTACAGAGGCAGAGCCATTAGGACAGCAGACTTTTCAACTGAAACCTTCCAAGTCAGAAGAGCATGGTCATCCACCTTTGAAATTCTTAAAAAAACAATTTTCAGCCCCAAATTCTGTATCCTGCTAAACTAAGCTTTAAAATTGATGGAGAAATAAAAACTTTGGTGGATATTCAAGCACTGAGAAAATTCACCACAAGACCAGTTCTACAGGAAATACATAGACCTATTCTCAACATTGACCATCACAATGGGTCATCAACAAAGTAAACATCCAGAAGCTAAAGGTCAAAACAGCTTCCACAATGACACAAAGGATAAAACTACACAACAGACTTTCACAAAATAAGATGAATAGAACTCCACCACATTTATCAATTCCCTCAACAAATGTCAATGGACTGAATTTACTGCTGCAGAGGCACAGGCTGGCTTATTGGATACAAAAAAACAAACCATCCATATGCTGTCTCCAAGAGATACACCTAGCCTTGAAGGACAAATCAAGACTCAGGGTTAAGGGATGGAAGATAGTATTCCAAGCAAATGGAAATCAGAAGAAAGGAGGGGTTGAAATCTGAGATACCATCTAACCCCAATGAGAATGGCCCACATCACAAAAATCTCAAACCTGCAGGTGCTGGTGTGGATGTGGAGAGAAAGGAACACTTTTACACTTTTGATGGGCTCCAAACTAATACAACCTTTTTGGAAGGAAGTATGGAGAACTCTCAAAGAACTCAAGCTAGATCTCCCTTTTGATCCCAAAATCCCATTACTGGGCATCTACCCAGAAGGAAAAAAATCCTTTTACCATAAAGATACTTGCACTAGACTGTTTATCACAGCTCAATTTACAATTGTCAAAATGTGGAAACAGCCTACATGCCCACGAACCCAGGAATGGATTAACAAGCTGTGGTATGCATATACCATGGAATACTATTCCCCCACTAAAAAAGATGGAGATGGAACATATTTTTTAGTAAAGCATCACAAGAATGGAGAAGCAAGAATCCAATGTACTCAATTCTAATATGAAGGCAGCAGATGAGCTAATACAAGGAAGAAGTAGGGGAATAAGCAAGTGGGGAGAGGGGAGGAAGATGGGGGTGGGGGTCACAGTGCACATCTCTTGGGGGGACACAATTATAAAAGGGACTTTATCTAACAAGCGCAATCAATGTAACCTAATTCTTTGTACCCTCAATGAATCCCAAACAATAAAAAAAAAGGAAAACTCAGGCGGTGCCTGTGGGTCAAAGGAGTAGGGTGCTGACCCCATATGCCAGAGGTGGCAGGTTCAAACCCAGCCTTGGCCAAAAACCGCAAAAAAAAAAAAAAAAAAAAAAAAAAAAAAGGAAAACTATACCGCAGGAAATGAAATTAATATTTTGACAAATAAAAAATAAAAAGACAGCATTAGGGAAACTAGGGAAATTAAATAAAATTTATAAAACAAACAATAAAATCCAGCTTCAGTTTAGAGATGCTTCCCCTTAAAGAAACAGATTTCAAAAGTATAAATGAAAACCTCTTGCAATTTTTATTAAAAGCAGATCAAAACTTAAAGAAAACCTTGTGGGCAGTGCCTGTGGCTCATCGAGTAGGGTGCCAGCCCCATATACTGAAGGTGATGGGTTCAAGCCCTGCCTCGGCCGATCTGCAAAACAGAAAAATAGCCGGGCGTTGTGGCGGGCGCCTGTAGTCCCAGCTACTCGGGAGGCTGAGGCAAGAGAATCACCTAAGCCCAGGAGTTGGAGGTTGCTGTGAGCTGTGTGATGCCACAGCACT
>CAUYON010170413.1:0-35690 GCA_963573935.1 Arctocebus calabarensis
TTTTTTTTTTTTTTTGTAGAGACAGAGTCTCACTTTATCGCCCTCGGTAGAGTGCCGTGGCGTCACACAGCTCACAGCAACCTCCAACTCCTGGGCTTAGGCGATTCTCTTGCCTCAGCCTCCCGAGTAGCTGGGACTACAGGCACCCACCACAACGCCCGGCTATTTTTCTGTTTTGCAATTCAGCTGAGGCCGGGTTTGAACCCACCATCTTTGGTATATGGGGCCTGCGCCCTACTCCATGAGCCACAGGCACCGCCACTGGGCTTTGTTCCTTTCTGTCTGTTCCTCCTCTTCTCCCACCACCAGCCTTCTCCGTTCTGGACGATGCAGAGAGAGCCTCCTGTGCCCCTGGCCTGTGCCTCTCCTTTTCTGCCACAGAGTGGATGGTGCCCCCTCCGACCTTCTTCAGACCTGGGGGAAAGGGAAGAGAGGACAGGGAATTTGGAAACGAGGGAGTTTAAGAGATGCTTGGGGGTTTGTGGTTACGAGGGCTACCCATGGCTGGAGATGGTGTCCTAGAAAAGAGCAGTCTCCCCCCAGGAGGTCAGAGGGAGCAGAAGGACATAACTGGGGGTTTGGGGGTGGGGTGGTGGTGGGTGAGGAATATGTCTAGTTTTCGCACCCTCCTCAGTTTGATATTTCTTTCTTTGGGTACCGGGGTAGCAAGGGACCCTGCTTTTCCTTCTTTGGGTGAGGCTGGGTGGGTTTGGATGTGAGCAGCCCATCCACGGTCCCCGCGCACAGGCGGCAGCCCCAGCCCACTTACCAAAAAAAGCTGGAGTATATTTAGATCCCTCTGGTCCTTTGATTAAGAAAGCGGGAGATAATAAGAGCCTTGCTGCAAGAAGGTGTAGCACCTGAACATCTTCTCCAGCTGTGTGCCCCTCTGATCCTGCTCCTTCCTTTCTATTAAAGAGCTAATTGGCATGGAAATGGCACAGGTGTAAACATGAAGGTTTTTGTGTCTCATAATTTCAGCCCCTGTCATCACCTGGGTGAAATAAATACCCTAGCTCTCTGTCACCCTGCCTACCTCCTATGCCACCCTGGCCTGGTTTCCCCCCCTCCCCTTTTTTTTTTTGCTAAAATTAAACTTGTTTTAAATTGGCGGTCTTTGAGTTGTACATGCCCCGCAAACCCGACTGGCTGGACTGCTGTTGGGCATCGGTGGGTCACCTTCCTCGAAGGCAAAATTGATGTAAATGTAGCCCCAGGTATCTGCATGGACGCTGCCCACATAGCCTAGAATTATACTCCTAGTCCTTCTTTGCCACGAGCATCCCTCCTCCCAGTTCACATTCCTTAGAGCAGATGTCTTGGGAGTCCAGGCTCTTCTTCAGAAGAGCAGATAGGTCCTAATGCTTTGACGTGAGAAATTATATTCTTGGGCCAAGGCTGATTATCTGATTTATATTGGAATCTACAGATGGATAGACAGTAATACATTTGTAGGATTTACATACTCAAGAGCACTTGTCAGTGGCTTCCTAACTGCATTGCGGAGCTGGGGTTGGAACGGGCAGGTTGGTTATGAATTCCGTTTCCTAGATGAAGACGCTTAGGTCTGGACAGCAGCTGCTTCACCCAGGATCGCGGATCTAAGAAGGACCGCACCTGTAGGGGGTCTTCTGTTCCACGGTATGGTTTGGTAAAAATGGTCTTTCTATGGTCTTGGTCTTCGCTTCTGAGCAGCAGAGTTCCGAACGTGGAGGGGGGAACTAAGGGTCCTGTCCAGCCCACCAGATGGACACAAGAGGGCCCCAATGAGATCTGCAGCTTGGGTCTCTTGGCATTACCAGTTTCCAAGGAGAACCTTGGATGCTCTCAGCATCGGCTTCATTTGTGAACTTTGGTCTGAGCTTTCCCTAGACCTAGCCATCTGTCTGTCTGTACCATGACTCCCTCCCCCCACCTTGGGATCATCCCACAGCCCCTTGTTTATCTTTTAGTGCAACATGCAGTTATGGTGTGCCTGCTGTGTGCCAGGCCCTGTGCTGTGTGTCAGGGGAGGGAAAGATGAATAGGACAGTTTCTGCTTGGAGGCCTACAATCTAGCAGGCAGAGCTGAATGTCAAAAATTAATGCAATAAAGGGTTTTATATGCTGCAAAAGTCAGAGCTCAGAGGAAGGTGGTATTCTTGGTACTGAGTCCTAAGTGGTGTAACTCATCCAAGATACCTTCCCTAGGACCAGCGTCTTAGAAGAAGCAGCCGGGAGTCGATAAAACAACTTAGGCTTGTTAAAGTGCAGGACTGCCGTGATTCATGATTGTTCTCTGCACGAGATGCCTGGCTGAGGAGGAAAGGGAGGCTGAAATCCAGCCCTCTTTTTTTCTCACCAAAAATGTATGCCCAGGTGAGCGTCTGTGTCTGCCCAGAGGAAGAGACATCATTTAAGATTCAGACAGAGGCACTATTTGGATAGGCATTGGCTCCGTGATCACTTGATGGTTATAGAGCTTTTGCACATGGGTATCTCATTGGATGTACACAACAACCACAAGCAATATGGCAAATAAGTAAACTCAGATCCAGAGAAGTTCAATGATTATTTGCTCAGGGTCACGAGGAAGTGGGTGGCAGAGCCGGGACCCCGTGCTTTTTTCCGCCCACTGTGTCAAGTTGACCGTATGATTTCTGAAGGTCTTGTTCATCTGGTTGGGGCTCTACTTTTCTCCCCAGTGGTACCAAGCCTGACGTCTGTACATAGTGGAGGATGGAACTCAGGCGTAGAAGGGAACAGAATGTTCCAGCGCTGCTGGACCCCCTTGCCCTCCCGCACATCTCACTGCAGCTAATGAATTGCTAATACAATTTTCTAGATAATTTTATTTCCATAGTCCCACATTTTAATGTGTTTCCAAAAGCTAGCATTTATTTGCTTAATCTCCCAGTGTAATAGAATCTGCCCTGACTCATCATACACGCGAACAATCTGCTAGGCAGAAATGGCAGCAAATTGTTTAATAACTCAAATCTAGTCTCTAGATTTTTAACTTACATGCACCAATAGTTTTCCTTGTGTCTCATCTCCTCCCCCTCCCTTTCCTCTTTTTTTTTTTTTTTTTTTAAATACTTTCCCATCATCATGGGTGTTGGTCTCTAAGCAGAAGAATGGGCTAAGTGGATGGAGAACCTCAGAGGCCCTGTTCTTCCCTTGTGAGCTGTGGTTGGTGCATAAGTGACCAGGGAGAGCCCCTATGCCAGTGACAGGTCCCGGGAAGGGGAGATACACCATTGCAGGAGCATCAGCACATAGAACTTTAAACCTGTCGGCCAAGTTCAGAGCAGGCTGTCTGGGAACACTTCCCATACCAGCTCAACCACCGGTCCTAACATCCTGCCTTCCCAGGATTTTGCTTCTCCATGCGACCCTCTGTCTTTACAGTCTCTGCTCGGGTCCGGTCTCCATCCTTCTCTGGTAATAGCACAAAGGCCACAAGCCCTCTCCTGCTTCTAGCCACTTGCCACTGCTGCTCATGCCCAGAGGCACTGCCTTCAAATCCATGGTGGATCATACCAGTACCAGCCCATCTTAGCCCAGGCTGCTGTAACAGATTACCTTCGTCTGGGTGGCTTAGAAACATTGGTTTCTCACAGTTTGGGGGGTGGGAGATCCAAGCTCAGGGTGCCAGCATGGTTGGGTTCTGAGGAGGGCCCTCTTCCAGGTTACAGATTGGTGACTGTCTGCCCATGGTGGAGTAAGAGCCAGTTGGCTCTCTGGGGACTCTTTTTACAAAGAGTAAAAATTAATCCTATTCACGATCAACTCCCAAGGCCCACTTCCTAATCCTGACACATTGGGGTTTAGGATTTCACAATGGGAATTGTGGGCAGACGTTAGGACCCAAGCCACCAGCAGCCCCTTGGTGCACTGCATCGCCTGCAGAATGGAGTTCAGTCTGTCCTACCTGGGATCCAGCCCCAGCACCTCCCAGCTTGATTCCATCCCAGGGCCTAGCCTCTGCCCCACCTCCTCTGAAATTCGCCTGCAGTGTCTCCTTAGCCTGCACCTGTGCCCCCCCTTCCAGTCCTTGCTTCCCAGATACGCTTTATTTCTCAAAGCCTAACTCAGAATCTTCTCTGGAGCCTTGGGTGCTGCCCTGTTTTACCCTCTGGACAGTTGTTGACTGGCTGGTATCCTTGCCCAGCGTGGGAGCCAGTCTCCTGGTCACTTAGCACAATGCTGCACTTGGTGGGGGTTCAGCAAGTCAGGGGAATGGACATGAAGTGGGTCCAGGCCGTCCTGAGACATAGGGGCAGCACAATAGGGCAGCCTTGAGGGGCCTTCGGAGGAGCAAGAAGGCGGACTGCTGTAGGGTCCTACCGGGGATGCCATTCATGTCCCCTCTGACCTGGGTTCCCTCCATGCTGGGGGGCTCAGAGGATGGGTAAGGAGAAGTCTTGGCTCGTACGGGGCACGGCTTGCCTGGGAAGCTGGTGCAATCTCACTGATTTGAGGCAGCTGTTTGAACACTTGGCCTAATCAGGGCTGTTGTGGGGGTGGGTGTTAAGGGCAGAGAGGGGACCAGCGCCGTGGGCCTCGGGTTGAAGCAGCAGGGCCTGCTGAGCACATAACACGTTGCGGATGGACTCCACTCCTGTGTGTGGGCCCAGTGGGCGGGACCTCAAGGGGCTCCCTGTCATCTCTGGGTGCTGCCTCTGCTGGGGCAGACCACGTTCCTCAGTGTGTCTGCTTCCATCAGGTAGAGCTGAGAAATCACTCGAAACCTGCCAGAGATCGCTGACTCCCAGCGGGGGAGGAAGCTTCAAGAGCTGTGGCTCGTGACCCGGCCCCAGCTGCCTGTCCATTCCCCTGGCCCACACCATTACTGGACACATCAGCGCTCTGTACAGTCCCAGCTGGGGGACACCCAGATGGGCAGGAAAATTGGGCCCCACCTCATGGTTTCTGAAATCAAACCAAGTTATTTCCAGATCTAAACTTTGCCTCTAACTGTGCAACTTTAGGCAGTTTATTTAATCTGTTTTCCCATTTGCAAAAGGAGGTTTAGAGTGCCTGCTTTGTAGGGTTGGACGTTTCAGACGAGATGCATTCACTCCATCACCGTTCCCGACTGCAGGGGCCTGGACCTCAGTGTCTGCAAATGGAGGAATTGGAGGTGAGGGGCAGGCCTTGCCTTCCCACTGGTCCATCTGAGGTGGCGAGGGCTGGACCACAGGCCACTCCCTTTCTGTCTATACCAGCGGGCCGAGAAGGCAGTGAGACCATCATGGCTTCCCTTCTCCGCACCCCACCTTCCAGCAGAAGTTCCCTGACTCCAAACCAAGCGGCCCACAACTTCCAGCAGCCGTATCTGTGGCCCTCTGCTGCACTTTGGAGTAGTTGACAGGTGCTAGGCCCACCCACCTTCCCTTCCTGCACACGCAGTAGATAGTCCCAGGTGTCCTCACAGAGAAAACAGCAGATGAGCTGGGGAAACAGAGTCCACAGTGGTGGGCAGGGAGCTCCCAGTGAGGACTGGATGACAGTGAGAGCCTTCTGCCTGGGATGCTGCAGCCAGAAAAGCTGTGGCTCCAGAACGGCCTTGGCAGTGGACAGGTAACAAACAGAGCAGCCTGTACTTGTGAGGTCCTTGGGGGGGGGGGGGGGTAGATGCTACTGATCAGCACAGGAAACAGCCAGACAGAATTGAATGAAAACTCATGTCACTGACTAGCTTAAAATTCTTTGACTGTTGCCTATTGGGCTTGGGATGAAACCTCCAGCTTTTGACATGGTTTTGAAGACTCCACATGACATGACAGGCCTCTGCCTGTCTTCCTCTTAGCCTTCCCAGCCACACAGTGTCATTCCCCTGACTGATCCCCCCATCTGCCGAATTTCTTCACAGCCCAGAGTGTTCACAGACACTGTTCTGTCTCTGGTGATGAAAGCAGGGACTTCTGTAGGTTCTTCCATGGTTCTCGTGCCCCGTGTAGAAAGTACCAAGTACTACTTGGTGAATGAATGGGTCCTTAAGATTCAAGCTGTAGTGAATGGAGAAGTGGTTAAAAAACAAAACAAACCAGGATCTATAGTTAGCCTTGGGAAAGGGTTAAAATCCAGGCTGGCTGGGTATGAGTCCTGTCTCTGCCCCTTAGGAATTCTGTGGGACTTTGGATGAGTTATTTATTCTTTCCATGTCTCAGTTTCCTCATCTGAAGGGTGAGGATAATAGAACCCCCCCTTTGCAGATTTGTAGCCTCGTATTAGTCAATACCTGGCCCTCGTGATCTCAGTTGTCAGTCCTCGCAGGGTCCGGCTTGGCTCCCACCTCGGTGATGTGCACCTGACGTGTGCCTTTCGTACCCTCTCACATAGCTCCTGGCACACTCAGGCCTGTACGGTTGCCCTTGAGATATGTTTTAATGCCTTCCTCCCATTAGACTTCAGGCTCCGAAGAGGAGGACAGTGGTCGATTCTGTCCACCGCGGGACCACCTGCTGGGTGCTGCCTCAACATGGCACAGCCAAGGTTTGCTCCGAACGTGAGAGTTTGGAGGCATCAGTCTGAAGCTGGCTTTTGCTCTAGATGAGCGAAGACTTGGCCTTGGGATTCCGCCCTCCTGAGGCTGCCCTCCCCTGTCTCCCGCAGGTACAGACATGGCTGTCTTCTGCCTGCTGTGTGGGAAGCGGTTCCAGGCTCAGAGTGCGCTCCAGCAGCACATGGAGGTCCACGCGGGCGTGCGCAGCTACATCTGCAGTGAGTGCAACCGCACCTTCCCCAGCCACACGGCCCTCAAGCGCCACCTGCGCTCACACACAGGTAGGCCAGTCCAGGTGATGGCAGACGGGGTCTCTGGGGTCAGCGTCTGATGTACCTCCAGACAGAAAGTGGAGGTGCCAGGCTGAGTCAGCCCTCAGCCTGCCTCTGCTCACGGGGTAGACACCTGGGGCTCCCTGCCCTGCAGCTCCATGTAGACAGTTCTCCCCAGCCGCTCCTGTGACCCCTCGGCTCGACATCCCTCTATGCCCAGTGTAGAGCGTGCTCATTTGCAGATTCTCGGGTCTCATCCTCAGAAGCTTTGATTCCTTGGGTTTGGGACGGGATCCAAACGACAGCGTTATTAATAAGTATTCTGATGCAGGTGGGCGCAGGAGGCATTTGAGAAAAACTGACCTGCCCCTCCACACACATTCCTAAGTCAGCTGTGGGCTTTCAAGGGCATGTGGAAGAGGAGGTCCTCCTTTTTCCACAGTAGAAGGCCTCCACTTGGGCCTTGACCTTGTTTAGGGAAGACAGGGAGGGTATTCAAACTGTGGGCCATGAAATAGCCCTGCCCAGCCAGTTCCAGAGCATGGGCTGAGAGGGGGGTTAGGAGTCAAGGCGGCCTGGCCAGGGGTCCAGGTTCTCTAGGTTTGGGGATGACACTTGGGCCCTGAGGGACAAAGGCATGTTTCCTTGTAACAGAACGGATGACTTAAATTCCTTCATTTCTCTGAGGCAAAACTGAGGCTCTTCTGAGTGTTCCAGGGTTCCTGAGTCTGCATGTGTCTCTGCTTTTGTGTGTCCTGTGCCCTGTTGACAGGGGCCACATCTTGCCGTGGGTGTGAAATTGTGTGTGTGCCCGCGCATCTCTTGCAGAGCGTGTAAAAGTTGGAAAGCTGCTGTGTGCCTCAGAGAGGCATGGAAGGCCCCACTCTCTCTGCTCATTCTTGAGTCTTGTCGCACCTCAGGCACGGACTGGAAGGCCAGGCCTTGTACAAGTGGCAGGCTCTGCCATGCAAGGGAGGCTGAGCTGGCTTGTCTGCCAGCAGTGGGCTTCTTCCCCAAAGAGCCAGCCTGATCTCTCTCTTGGGAGCACACTGCCTTAGCATCACCAGATTTGCTCAGAACTGCTTGAAACTACTGGGATGAGACAGAAGTCCCAGAGGGTGGAGTCAAATCAGTTTCCCAACCCTGTGAAATCCGCTCTGATAGACCCTGATCTCCCTGTGCTACTTTCTAAGAGCTCAGATATCTAAATGTCACATGCCCTTGTGTTAGTCACGGCTCAGATCTGTGGGGAGGAACTATTTCCAGAGTTTGAGAGAAGCCCTTGCTTATTCTAGGAAACGAGGAACACGCTACTGCCCATGCACACAGACACCCATGGGTTTTCGCACCAGCGAGGTGCTCTGCACACAAGCCAGATAAAGGCTGTGCACCCCCCCACACAATGGCTCATTAATATTCTGTGTTCTTGGCCCGTCTGCTGCGGGCCAGGCGGTTAGCATCGGCAGCTGCGTTTGGTAGGTTAGTCCAGCCGTGCTCTTGGCATTGATGGATCCCTGATTCATACGGCACATCATATAATAAACTCTCAGCTGTGCTGATGGGTGGGGCCTGCAGGGAGGGGCCTGAGGAGCCAAAGGGATGGGGCCGGGTGGGGAGGAGGATGGCGAGGACACCCGGGCTTGGCCAGAGCCAGGGAAACCAAGTAAGGACAGATTGGGGGCTGGGGGTTGTCACAGGTGCACTGTGCAGGCCGGAGGGGTCTCTAATTAGTCTCGTTTGTCCTGCACTTAATGTCAAGCTCATTAAAGCGGCTACAGAGTTAATCAACATACCACAAATTGGATTTTGAGTTCTGCAGCCAGTTTTGTGTACATTATGGCAACACGGACACGATTACCCCTCGGGATTTCAGGCCAGGTGGTCGCCATGCTTCAAAGTCTGGGTGAGGGGTGTGTGTGTGTGTTGGTGACTTTCTTTTTTCTTCCTTCTAAATTTTTTTTCTTTCTTTCCCTGGGCAGACTCAGGAGAATTCTCTTTTAAACTCATTTATTATGTGATCCACTTTCTAATTAAATTTATAAAAATCTGATCAAATAAACCCCTCTGTCTGAACCCTTTGTTTTTTAAACTCTCAGGGCCTGCCTCTGGAGGTGAAAGGTACAGGCGGCACCCCGCACCCCGTCTCACTGCCTTCCCCTCCTGGCTGGGTGGCTGCCGATGTACGTTTTAATTACTGGCTCCGGCTGAAAGTCTCACGTGGCCCTTGCTTTATTTATTTATTTATATCTTAATGAGGATACTGAATCTTTGATTAAGGTCGTAATCGTTGCCGATCTGGTAAGGAGGGGGAGCTAGATGTCAGACTAAATGGGGCCCTGTGTAAGCACAGACACAGAGAGAGTGGCATCCAGGCACAGGCACACACAGACGGACCCATGCTCCATCACACACACAGCTAATTTGTACCTGGGTCTGCATGGCCCTCTACTCCCCCTGGCTTTGATGAGGCTGGATTGCCGGGCAGTCCCCATAGCTCTGGCTGAGAACCCTAGGACTCAGTCTATCCTCAAATCTGCACGTTCAGGACTCGTTGGCTGTGGTTCTGAGCCAGGACTGTGCCTCATAAATTGGGGTGCGCTGGTGTTAAGGGAAGGCTCAGATTCTCCAGCCTGATGTCCCAGCAGAGGTCCTGTCCCCCCATCCCCACCCCTTCAGTGTTTTTGCAAATCTCCCACCCATGAGGGAGTCATCCAGTGATCACCCCAGCACACCACTCCCCACAGACCCTTAAAAACCCTTCAAAGCCATCAGAAGAGATAAGAATTTATGTGGGTACAGGGGCCTGCCTTCAGGGGCGGGGGGAGGTTTGGTTAGCAGCCTGAGGAGGGGAGAAAGGGAGAGTAAAATATCATTTTAAAGAGGAAGTGAAGGCGTAGGCATGTGAGTCTATAACGAGAAGGACAATTTATGCCCAGGCACGAGCGCAGTTTGACATGGGGATAATGAAAAAACGTAGGTCATTGTGGATGACTTAAACCTTCAGCAGCTGAAGAAAATGTATGAAATGCAGAGGGCATTACACGGTTGGCAGCCCCGCACATCTGCAGAGGGACAAGTGAAATACAGTGGGGCCATTCTTTACCATAAACTGTGGTTGTTGGAGATGCAGCCCAGAGAAATTGTAATTACAGTGACAAGACGAATCAGCTATATTTAAATATTCATGAACAAAGTCTGGGGTGATCAATCTGTCTTTATTGTCTGCGCCTTCACTCCTGTAATAAATAAGTAGCTGGAGTCCTCACCTTTCATCCCCCAAGCTCCCCACTATGGGTACAGAAGGCAAGATGGTTCATCCGTACACCCCAATTTCTCCCAGTGGGGGATTTAAGAGCAGATACCCAAAGAGGATGCTGATGGGCCTAGACTCCAGACCAGGAAAAGTTGATTCTCCCCAAACTTCGTATACCCAGAGTTTCCCACGTGTCTGTCTGGGCCGTCACTGTGCCATGTGCTGAGGCTTCAAGGTGGATGGGGCTTCCTCCTTACCCTGAGTCAGTTTCGCTCTAGGTCTATGTCAGGCTTGCCGGTAAGTATAGTACAGTGTGTCCCTACCAGTCTGGTCTGAGAGTCCAGACCGTGGACCCAGAGCACAGCTTGAATCTCAGCTCAACTTTCTACTCACTGACCTTGGAGATGACGTTGAAGCATCTCTACGCTTCTCATTTTTCTCATCTGTGAAATGAAAGTACTATCTTTCTTTCAGAGTGTTACCATGATCATGTGATGTGTTGGTCATGTGATGTGCCATATCAGTAGTTCAGCAGAGGAGTGAACACTCAGCAAATGTGGGCCACCTTAATGTGAAAGTGCCGTGAAAATTATATTATGACTAATATGGGCGGTGCCTGGGGCTCAGCGTGGTTCAGCGCTGGTCCCATATACTGAAGGTGGGGGGTTCAAACCCGGCCTTGGCTGAACTGCAAAAACAGAAAAATAGCCGGGCGTTGTGGTGGGCGCCTGTAGTCCCAGCTACTCGGGAGGCTGAGGCAAGAGAATCGCCTAAGCCCAGAAGTTGGAGGTTGCTGTGAGCTGTGACGCCACAGCACTCTACCAAGGGTGATAAAGTGAGACTCTGTCTCTACCAAAAAAAAAAAAATATATATATATATATATATATACACACTACAACTAATAAAAGAACAAAATGCTAGATGTTTCTTCGCTTTGCGGGGACAGAGAAAAGAACTGTAAGTCATTCCACCTGGGGGACTGAAGGGAAGCTTCCAAACAGGGCTGATGTTTGAGGTGGGCTTTGAAGTATGATTAGGAGTTCAACAGGGAGAAAAAGAGGAAATCAGGCAGAGGAGACAGGAGACAGTTGCATTAAACCATAGAGGAAAGAAAAAGTAGGAGGTATTTAAGGGACAGTGAGAAGTTCCACAAATTGGAAAGTTTTTTTTTTTTTTTTTTTGTTGGAAACAGGGAACTCAGGTTGGAGCAACTTTGACCCTTGACTTAGAGGAAGGGAAGAAGAGGCAATTTGAGAAGCAAGAGGGTCAGGTCTCAAGCCGCAGGCTGCTCTGTTCTGGGTTCTGCTGATCATTGCTGAACCACATGGGCCCTTCTCCCTGGCGTGCCTGGCCCTTGCCCTGCAGATGACTGCTGGGCCACAGTAAGTGTGGACGTGCGTGAACACTACCCTGCTCGTGCCATGGGGATCTGCAGAGGCTGTGGACCCTTAATTCGTCTTTGCAGGTGGTGAATACAGGCAGTCTCATCCTCTGGAAGCACTGAATGTGCCCTCAGGTCCTGGAGGAGGAGGCAGGGAGAGGCGAAGGCCTGATGCAGCCTCTTGTCTCCATAGGTGACCACCCGTACGAGTGTGAGTTCTGTGGCAGCTGCTTCCGGGATGAGAGCACACTCAAGAGCCACAAGCGCATCCACACGGGTGAGAAGCCCTACGAGTGCAATGGCTGTGGCAAGAAGTTCAGCCTCAAGCACCAGCTGGAGACGCACTATAGGGTGCACACAGGTACTGAGGGCCAGGGAAGGCACCTGGGCGGGCGCTGGGACCCGGGAGGCGTGGGGAGCAGGTGGTCTTGCAGAGGACCCCAAGTGGGGATGATCTGAGGCTGAACCAAAGAGTAGAAGAAGTTCAATTAAGGCCCGAGATTGCCCACCTGCTTCTCAAGGCCAAGGCAGACACTGCTGACCAGTCACAGCACACTTTCCCCTGACCCCAGACCAGCCCCCCGGGCAGCTGTACCAATAGTTCAGAGAAGAAGTAGAAGTTGATATCTATCTGTGAGTTCTGAATTAGGGCTAAGTTGGCCCGATGGGCTGAAAGTGAAGGTCAGGGTGGGTGTATCTTACCAGAGGGTCAGAGTAAGAGTCAGGGTGCCTTTAATTAGATGATGGCGATGGTTGGGAAATTATAAAGTTAGATGGAGTTTGGTTCCGAGATGAGATGAGCCAATGTGTTTAATAACTCCATGTATATATAACTTTTACCATCTCAAAGTGCCTTCACATTGTTTTTTTAATATAGAAGAAATGGGCGCAGCTATTTTCCCCCGGGTCTGAGGACAGAACAAGTGGAAAGGACTTCCAGAATTTTCCATGTTGGGGGCATTAGAGTCCTGGACCTATTTGGGAAAGCTGATTTGGCACATTTTTTTCCCCAGCTTGAAGTTCAGGGACATCTCTTGGGTTACTTAAAATTGGCCACTGTAGGAGTGGCCAGTTGCCATCGACAAATGCTGCAAATCAGGGCTTTTTGGAGAGCCAGTTGTTAAACATTTATCACCAACAGACTGCGGGGGGAGGGGGAATCGATATTCAGAGGACCTCATCTGAGGATAAGAGATGGTGGAACCTGGAAAACTAGGAAGACCCCCCTGATTCTGGGAGACAGCTGTCCTGTCCAGAGGAAGGGGGAGAGGTGACCTCAGGCAGGTCCTGCTGGCTTGGAGGAGAGTGTGCTACTGTGGAAGGGGCAGGGCAGACAGGGATCAATGAGCTGTGTGTTGTCAGAGCTCAGTTTTTTTCTCCAGCTTGAGCCCACAGGCGAGGATGGGGTGTTCATCTCAGATAAGTATAGTGACCCAGAGGATTTCCCTGAGCCCTGGGGTTTCCTTTAGCCCCTTGTCCAGGATGTGACCTGGTGGTTGGATCATTAAAGGCATTGGCAGTGACTATTGTAAATAGCCGGTCAATAGTCAGATCACTTTGGCTGTTCATTACTTCATTATTCGCTGGGACCTCCGTGCAGAGGAGTATCGATGGTGAGACGGCTGGCCAGTTAATTACGGTATTGAAACAAGGTTCCCTTACATCCTCTGCTCAGCTCCAGGGCACTAGCGGAGAGGAGGTCAGAGTAGCAGGCTAGGGTGTGGGTGTAAACTCCTGGGTGCTTTGCCCCTTCTGTCTCCCTGACCCCAGTGGGGAAGGCAGGGCCAGCGCAAGTCCTCAGTGCTCCAGCAGGATTAGCGTCCCCAGAGGCAGCATGTTTAAAGGGCTGGGTTCCCTGGATTTACCTGTGCCCTGCTCCCCACCTTCTGCAGCCCTGAAAGGAAACCATCCACCTGCTCGCGCTGGATGGAAATGTGGCCTGAAGAGCCCTCCCCTGGGCTTCTGGGGCCTTATTGCTCCCTTTCGAGGCCTTCATTTTCTTAATCAGAGAGGGCGAAGACCGTGACTTTGGGAGAGTTAAGAATGGTAAGACAAGGCCAGGCACGGTGGCTCATGTCTGTAATTGTAGCATTCTGGGAGGCCGAGGCCAGTGGATTGCTTGAGCTCAAGAGTTTCAGGTTGCTGTGAGCTATGATCCCAGGTCAGTCTACCAGGGGTGACAAAGTGAGTCTCTGTCTCAAAAAAAAAAAAAAATGGTAAGACAAGAGGCTAGGGCTGTGTGCTGGACAATCCAGTTAAATCAGTTACGGTGGAATAAACGTGCAGCGTGGCATTCACACTCACCGCCCTCGTTAGTAGCCGGGGGACTGTGGTGCCGTCTGCCCATCCTCACTTCCTCCGCCCTGTCCCCTCCTCCGCAGGTGAGAAGCCCTTTGAGTGTAAGCTGTGCCACCAGCGCTCCCGGGACTACTCGGCCATGATCAAGCACTTGCGCACGCACAACGGCGCCTCGCCCTACCAGTGCACGATCTGCACGGAGTACTGCCCCAGCCTCTCCTCCATGCAGAAGCACATGAAGGGCCACAAGCCCGAGGAGATCCCGCCCGACTGGAGGATAGAGAAGACGTACCTCTACCTGTGCTACGTGTGAAGGCCGCTGGCCTGGAGCAGGGCGGGGAGCGAGAGAACAGGAGAGAAGAGTAGAGCGAGACGGAGGAAGGACTGGGTGGGGGGGAAGGAAAAGAAAAAAGGAAGAAGGGGAGACCCGGTAACTGTTGGACCTTGGATTCTCTCTGGGGCTCCAGGCGCCCTGGATGCCCAGGCCGCTGCCCCTTCCCTGAGAGCCTCCGCCCTCCTTGCCTGGCTAGGGGTTTGCCTGATGGGGAGTGGGGGGTGAGGGTGGTTTGTTTTGTTCACTCAGATGGTGGCATATTTTTCTTCTGCCTCTACCCAGACCCCCTTGTTACGTCCAGAGGTGGAGGCTCTGCAGTGGGTGCGAGGTCCTCTGCCTGCTTCCTCTGAAAGGGGAAGTGGGGGGGCTCCTCTGCAGACGGGCTGGGCCACCGGCTGGCGCTCACGTGGCAGCTCTGGTGCATTGGAGGAGGAAGCCTTGGGCGGGAAAGGGCTGTCTGTCTCCCCAGCACTCAGTCCATCTGCTGTTCCTCTGCTCTGCCACGCCCAGCGTCTCCTTGTGGCCTCTGAAAGCTTCGTGGCCCTTCTCCCCTGCCTGCTGCCCCCTCTCTTTGCCCCCAGCCCCCCCTTGGCTCCTGTCCTCCACATCCTAGAGGGGACCCAGCCCCGTGTCCCCCTCCATTTCCCTAGTGGGGAAGCTGCATCTGACTCCAGAGCTGCTCTCACTCTTAGCCTTCTGAGGACACAAAACTAAGTAAATCAAATACCCTACCCTTTTCAAGCCCTGTGATGGGCAAGATTCCTGCTGAGCTGCTTCCAGAATGGAAGAACATATAAGTACATATCTAACATCCTACCAGGCAGACCCCCTACTGCCCTCTGTCTGTCTCTGGGCGAAGGAATTGGTGAGGGGGCTCATGGCCCAAAGTAGTGTGTCCGCGTCTGTCTCCAGATGGGCCCCACACCTGAGACAGGGGATATCCTGCCCAGGGTGGGGCTAGCTGGTCAGGGAAGGAAGGTGTCGAGTCACCCTGGGACCCCAGATGCAGTGAGCTCAGCGGGAAAACCCAGGTCCAACGAGTAGCACAGAATCCCCCACTCACGGGGCCCCTCAGCCCACAGGGAGGAGGAGGAGGAGGAGTTGAAAGCGCTTTGGCCTTGTGTTAACGTTTTGCTTCTGTTCTGTGTCCCCTTTTAGCACATTGTACTTGAATTACCTCAGTTTTTTGTGACCTCATGAGCTTTTTTAACCTCTGTATCTCTTTTGTTGTTGTTGTTGTTGGGGGTAAAAGGGATGGGGAGGGCATTCTTTTCTGTTTCTTGTATGAATTAATAGTTGTTTTTATAGACTTCGCTGGCCAGGGCCACCCCGTGCCCCTGAAGACCAGCCTCCAGCTAGCAGGGGCTGTGCGAAGGGGTTGACACACAGGATCTGAATGTGAGGGCTGGGAGGGGACGGTGCATCAGGCCTCGCTGTCCCCGTGGAGCACTCAGGAGTCACGACTGGGCCCTGCTTGGAGCATGGAGTCACCTGTGCCCAGCAGCAGTTCAGCACAGAACGCTCTGGAGAAAATCCACCTTTCTTACATTTGCTGGGTGGTTCAAGTTTGAGGGTGTGTGCTGTTCAGATCCTTGCAACTGTGCCCCAACTCCGCGTGCATTATCATTGCCAAAATTGGTCTTTTTCTCTCAGCTGGCCAGGGGGTGAAGCGGCCTCTATTTTGTTGTGTTGGGGTGGGGGTGTCATTTTTCTAAAAGCTACCTCTTATGTTTGTCCCGTTATTCTTTGGCCCCTCCTTGCCTCCCGTTCTGCTGCTCTTGCCCCCTCCTTTCCCCAAGCTCTCCCACCCCTCCTCCCTAAGTTTGGAAAGCACATTTGCAATACCCGTTGTTTGCTTCGGGACGGGCCCTCCGTTTCATCTCATGCTTTATGTGTAAGAGTTTTTTTATTGTTATTATTATTTCCTTTCTCTCTCGGAGAAAGTTGTGGCTGCGTTTTGATCTTAGGTTTTAAAAAGTGGTTTAGGGAAGCGGTTTTGGGGAGAAGGGTTGTGAGGAGTATAGGGAAGCTTGGAGGGATGGGTGCTGCTGTGACTTACCCCCCCGTCCCTCAGCTCTGTCCCTCCTGTCCTCCCCTTCAATCTCGTCACCAAATCCGAAGGCCTTAAAAGTTGTGTGTTGGGGGGGGGATGTGAATTGGGGGAACTGTGTCACTAGACTGTTGATGAGGGATGATAAGGTAGGGAGGATGCTATTTTGCAACTATAATAATGATGTAGTGGTTTTGGAAAGGAAAAAAACGTTAAACTTGAACTATGCGACTAGAACAGTTGTCATGTCTATACAATGTGAAAAGAGTGAAGTCGCTTGGGGGAGGGGCAGTCTCTAAGAAATCATGCACTATAGCTCCCTTCCCCAGTCTGGGGGGCAGGGAGGACCACCTGGCCCTCAGGGGGGTCTGTAAATCCCAGAAAACAGTGTTTTTAACAGCAAGATGTTACTAACTTTGGTGGGGAAGGAAAATTTAAAAAACCAAACTGTTCCATAGAACTAGTTGGCCCCCTTGCTCCCCTACCCCCTACACTCAGCCTGGGACCCTCCCCACCACCATTCATAGAAGCTGAGAGGGTTGAGCTAATCTTTACAAATTGTAATATTTTTGTAATATTTGTTAGTTCCTTCGTCAGTTCCACAGAACCTTGCCCTTTCCTTTTGTAATGTGAATAGGAAAAAAAAAAGACAAAAAATTCACTACCATCACCCCCCAAATATCCCTTTGTGTGTGTGCACGAGTGCTTGTGTGCTTCGTGTGTACGGTTGTGAGTTACATCATGCAGTGTTGTTGTAATCTGGTGTTGCAGCATTAGATGGTACTTAAGTCAGCACCTGCCTGCCCCCGCCCCCAGGCCCGAGGGGAGTGTGGATTCTAAGGATGCCTAGACTGGGGATACCCCTGTGCTTGCCATGCTGTCCCCTCCACTCTCCAAGAAGACACCTGAATACAGTCCAGCAACACCTCTCTTCCCCAACTTCTCACTCACAAAGACAAAATAGTTCTAAAGTTGGCAAGGCCTGATGGCCAAGGGCAAGGTAAGAAACTATCTGAAGGTTTTAGAGAGGCCTGGAATGAAAGGGGCGGGGCAGTGGGAGGAAGCTTTAGTGTCTTCACTGCCCTCTTTTTGACATCTGGCTCTGTGGCCACCTTGCTGCCCTTAGCTATAGTACTGCTGAGCGCCCTACCTGCCACTGCCTTATCCAGCAGAGCGAACCTTCTCTAGCCTGGGAAGTCCCATTTGGTTAAAGGTCCCTTTCTTGTGTCCAGCTCCTACAAGTATGTCTCTTAAAGCTTTTAGTGACATTTTCCCCTCGTTCTCTTTCCCTGCTCAGTCCTTCACTCATTCAAAGCATTAAAATCCTATGTATATATAGGATAGACAAATATATATAGATTATATATATATATATATATATATATATATAGCGAGAGAGAGATTTAAGATAGTAAATATCAGTGCTGCTTGGGCTGCTTTGGAGGAGGAGGCCATGAATATGGGGAAGGCTCTGGGGTACAGGGGTGGGAGGGAGGCTGGGGGCCCCAGTGATTCAGTACAATCCAGGGATGAAATGCGGGCTTGTTTAATCTTTGTGCCTGAACAGTTTTTCCATGTTTAGAAAAAAAAAAAAAAAGAAATGGCTGCAGTTTTTCACAAGTGTATGGTACCTTTCTGGATGCTGTTGGTACAAGTGCTGTGGGCGGGAGGGGGCCATTGGCTTCTGCCTCTTCATGGGGAGTGAGCGGAGGTGTGGCGGCCTTTGGATTCTGTCCATGAAGGGTTGCAGGGGGCGGGTTTTTGGCCAGTTCCCTGACAAGCTAGGGTGAAAAGGAGGCGCACCCGGATGGAAGCAGAAAAGCAGAAGATTGGACTCTGCTTTGCTTTCCCAGGCCTGTCGTGTAGTCCTCCAGCCCCCACCACCTGTCTCCTCTTCCCTGGAGTTTCTGCTGGCTTAGCTGGGATGGCAGCACTTACTTGGTATTACAGTGGGAGGACAAAAAGCCAGACTAACCCTGTGCGGTGGGACTGATGGGTAGAGAGAAGGTCGGGGGGGCACAGGACAGACCATGGGGGTTGGGTCGGGGAAAGGGGTGGAGAGAAGGAGGGACGGGGGCCCTGCAGGCCCGTCAGCCAGCAGCTGCGGCCTCCCTGGGTCCTCAGCGCCCCACTTTGCAGACAGGGTACCAGCCTCCTGGTGTGTATCATAGTGTTTGTTCACATAGTGTTATGCATGAACTTCGTGAGGTTACGAAGCCGTGGTGGTGCACCATGACATCCAACCCATATATATAAAGATAAATATATATATATGTATGTAAATTATAGCACTGAGGGCCCTGCCGCCCTGCTGGACCAAGCAAAACTAAGCCTTTTGGTTTGGGTATTACGTTTTGTTTTGTTATTTGTTTGTTTCTGTGGCTTGTCTGATGTCGTGACAGCACAAGTGCCAGTCGGATCGCTCTGTATTACAGAATAGTGTTTTTAATTCATCGATGTTCTAGTTAATGTCTACCTCAGCACCTCCTCTTAGCCTAATTTTAGGAGGTTGCCCAATTTTGTTTCTTCAATTTTACTGGTTACTTTTTTGTACAAAATCAGTCTCTCTTCCCCCACCCCCTGCCTTCTCTCCCCTTCTCCGCCCTGCCCTCCCTCCTCATTTCTGCGGGTTCCATTCTCTCTCTCCTTCCTCCTCCCCCCTCTCCCCTGCCCAGCCTGCTTCCCAGAGTCGTGCTTGGCCGTCCTATCTGTTCTAGTTCTGGAGCATTTCCCTTGAAGTTGTGCGGTCCTGGTTGCAGCTTGCCGCATCTGCCTTTGTTTCGTGTAGATTGATGCGTTTTCTTTGTAATTTCAGTGTTTCTGACAAGATTCAAAAAAAAAAAAAAAAGGAAAGAAAAAATGAATTTACTGCTGCAGGTTTTTTTCTCTCTCCATGTGTCACTAAGTGAAGTTTGTGCCTTCTATAGCAAAGAGAATATTTTTTACATCCTACTAACAGTAGATTTTTTTGTAGTGAACATTTTTTGTATTTTTATTTATAAGTCTCATAAGAAAAATAGCAATGTTCAGTTGTATACCTTGAATCTGCAGTTAGAAGAGAATAAAGTTAATTCAGTTGTCTCTGGCTTGAAGTGTCCCCCTTCTGTTTTGTTGTTTTTTTTTAAAAGTATTCTGTCTTTTCTGCCTTTTCTTGGGTGGGGAACATGGGAAAAGGACTGAGATGTCTGTATGAGGACAAGGGAAGAGCATGGTCTGGGTTACCCACGCTCAGCCTTATTTACGTGGCACTTTTAGGCCACGTTTAAAAGGTAATACTGACTCAATAACATGTTTTTCTGCTACTTCTTAGTTTGAAAATGGTTAAAATACATGAATATCATTTGATGCTTGGTACCACGTGCTAAGTAGGCGTGCTCATTTACTCAGCAAGACCGCCTGGTAGCACTTACCGCTGTCCATACTGGGATATAGCAAGGAGCCAAATAGACAAACCCTTGGCTTCATGGAGTTAGCTGCTAGCGAGCCACAGGTTGGGATTGTTTGCTGTGTTAGGATAACTTGCTCAGAATCACACAGTTGTGAGAAGCAATCAGGACTAACATGTTATCCTACTAGAACTCCCAAGGCAGTAATTGCCTGTCTTATTCTTTTTTTTTTTCTTTTCTCTTTGTTTCACTGCTCCCCTTTCCTCCCCCTCTTCTCCTTTCTTCTTTCTCTTTTCTTTTCCTTTTTATTTTTTTGTGAAACAGACTCTCACTCTGTTGCCCCAAGCTAGTGGCATCAGCCTAGCTCACAGCAAACTCAACCTCCTAAATTCAAGTGATCCTCCTGCCTCAGCCTCCCAGTTAGCTGGGATTACAGGCGCCCACCACAATGGCTGGCTAATTTTTACTATTTTTAGTAGTGATGGGGTTTTGCTCTTGCTCAGGTGGGTCTCAAACTCCTAAGCTGAAGTGATTATCCTGTCTTAGCCTCCTGGAGTGCTAGGATTACAGGTGCGAGCCGCTGCACCCGGCCTAGTCTTACTCCTGACAGCTAAGCGAACTTCAGAAATTTCTCAACAAGAAGCTTCCACCCAGTTAAAGGTCCCTGAGTCTGTGGCAGCCCAGAACTGTTGAGAGAGGAGACTGGAGCTGGGGGCCTTGTGTAGGGAGAGCACAATCGTGAGAGGGAGAAACACAGCACTGTCCCCAAAGGATAAAGGGTTTCCGCACACTCCATGGCATGGTACCCTCCACCCCCATCTCATCGCCCTGCCTGGAGGCCAGCGGTTCCTCCTTTCCCGTTGCTGAGGATGGGAGCATCACACTGCTTGACTTCAGCTAGGGAACCAATTTCACTCCCAACATAGATGTGGACTTCAGTGTCTCCGCCTGAGGCCATCCCAGCTGCCTGTCTCCGACCAAAATAGTGCATCTTTTCACCCAGATCTAGGGCACACGAGCCATGACTGCATCAGCGGGTCACTCCGGCGTGGTAAACCTGTGCCAAGCATCAGGGCTGACCTCCTGCATCAGGGGGAGTCACTGGAAGCCATCACCCTATGTGCTGTGCCCACCTGCATGGAGACTGCTCAGCCTGCCTGCCCAGGGAGGGTGGCCTCTCTGCCCCTGCTCTCCCCGCCAAGGCCAAGGCTGGGTCCGTCTGACCATGGGTGCTGAGCTGAGCCTGCCTGGAGCTATGCTCAGGGGCAACTTGCCTAGGTAGAGGAAGGGATGTAGTTGGGTGGCCTCCAGCAGTTAGAAGTTGGGTTCTCCATACTTTGTCCTCTTGTCTTAACTCTCTGTTCTTGTTTCTTCCTTTCATTTCTCCTCCCTCTCGTCTATCCTTTCCTCTCTCCCAGGCTTTTTTCTCCTTTCCATGCCTCTCCTCTCCTTCCTTACCCTGCCCCATTATTTCTCTGTCCCATGTCATTTTTCCTCTCCCCTATTTCTTATCTTGGAAAAACAATTCTTGGCCAAAATTCTATTCGTTTTGATTTTGAATGGCTGTCCCTACCTCCCCCCCCCCCTCACGCCATCTGACCTTCTCTTGGGCCTGGAGCCCTCACTCTGCCTGCATCCCAGACACTCACTCCCTGCCCCCTGCACCTCCCGCCCCTCCCCTCCCTCAGGCCTCAGCTTTCTCTTGACAGGTGGGAGGGCAGCGAGCACTCCCTCTTTAAAACAACATTTAATCGCCGTTTTCTGTTCTTGGACATCAAAGCCGGGCTTAGGCTCTGCGCTGGGGTCGCAGCAGCCTGGACTCTGGGGGGGAGGAGGTGAGTGAATAGGGGCTGGCCTGAATGGGCTTTGTGTGACCGCTGGCCCTGCCGCTTTACGTGCTCTTTGACCCAGATATGATCTCATGGAGAGAAAGGGGCCCTGGCCAGGCCGGCCTGAGAATGCACCACGGCCTGACTCCACCCCACCTCCCTCCCCAAGGCAGGCGGCTGGCTGTGCCCCCTGCCAGCCCTGGCCCTGCAACTGTGAGGGTCTCCTTCAGGGCAGGGCACTGCTGGGGTCAGAGGAGGGTGCAATCAGTGTCGGGACAATACAAGGATGTGCTCCAGAAACATTAGGTGGGAGCTCCCTACAAGTGTGCCCCCCCCTTGCCCGGTGCTCTTGGCTAAGGCGGCTCGGGCTCAGGTAGGTGCTTGGGTCACTTCAGCCTTTGCAATTCTCCTTCCAGTGACTCTCAAGGGACTTCTTTGCTGCCAATGGTGGGAAGCTGAGGCCCTGCCAGTGGAGGCTTCTAGCAGCTCAAGTCAGTTGTGGTTCCTAGGTGGGAGAGGGAGATGTCAGGCCACATCCAGGGCCGTCTCCACCCGCTCAGCATTGCCAGGCCTTACCTCGCTGCCTGTGGACCTCTTACTGGAAGCTTCACAACACAGGAAGGTTGCTGACCTCTGGTGTGCTCTGCCTCTGCTCCGGCCCACCCTTGGCTCCATCCTCTGCTCTGCAAATAGCATCAAGTGAAAGTCCCTGGTGGTTCCTCAAACGAGACCTTCAGGACAGAGCCCTTGCTCATCACCCCTTTCTCTTCTCAAGATCACTCTGCAGCCCCTTGACCAACCTTTGCTACAGCCACTGGACCACAGATGGTTCTGGAACACTCAGAGCTCTGCTCCCCTGTGGCGATGGCACGTGTGGTTTTCTTGTCCGAGGACTGAGCAGGGCCACACTCACCCCTCTCTCTGGTCCCGCAAATTCTCATGATTCACATTTCGGCTCCAACCTGCTCTCTCTCAGGAAAACTTCCCCAGGCTCCTGAGGCAGAATGAGGTACCCCTTCAATGCAGTCTCTACCATACTCTTCAATCACCCATTTTCTTAACTGTCACCATCTCCAGACCTTAAAATCCTTGAGGTCAGGAATTGAGCCTTGTATATCTTCGTATTCCCAGGGGCTCACACTGTCTGGCACGTGGTAGGCACCCAATAAATCTTTGTTGAATAAATGGATGAAAGAAAGAGAGGGGGAAGGAGAGAAGCAATTAGCCCTCTGGGGGGGAGGTACCCTTGTCGAGGGAAGTGAAACCTGGTAAGGACAAACACAACAGGTGCCCACCCAGGCACCCCCATAGGACACACACAGCACGTGTGCATGTGGGGGAGAGGTACGGCGGGAGCCTCTGCTTCCCCAGGCCTGTGCAAGCATCAGTCATATAGCCACCTGAACTGTCCTTGCCACGTGCTAGTAGAAAGAGCAGCCAGCACAGGACTGTGGCACTTTATAGTAGGGACAGCCGGGGCACTGCTGCTAGGGTGCAGGGGTGTGTGTAGATACCTGGTCCTCAGCCCACGGTGGAGGGGCAATCCCCCAGCTCTCTGCTGGTTCTAGGCCCAGCCCTGTGTCCCCACTTTCAGCGCCTGCCCCCTCAGTGGGCTGGCAGGAAGCCGGGCTCCTTTCTGGCTGCATTTTTCTGCTCCCCAGGGGGTGCCTCAGTGAAAGTGAACTCGCTCATTTAAACCTGACTCTGCAGCCCTGCAGCCCCCTGCAGCGCTAATTACCCTGTAGTTCTAAACTGATTGCTGTACACTAAGCTTAAGCCCTCCTTTATTTATTTACTGACTACATTAATAGCAAAGCCGTGCAGCTTTCAGTAGCTCCCACTGTACATGGGCTGGCTGCACCCGGTTCTCCTGCCTCTCCCCAGAGAGGCAGGGTGCAGACGCAGCCCTGCACAGAGCCTCCCCTCCCCCAGCTGCTGCCCTGACAAGTCCCCAGGGGCCGGATGGCCTTGAGAAATTGCTGCCTCCATCCTCCATCCACACGTACTCCCAGACCCAACGGGGCTCCTTTTCTTGTTCTGACTTTCCAACAGAGAAGGAGAAGGTAACACACAGTAGCTCACCGATCAGAAGGATCTTCCACTCACAGGACACTCAGGATGCAAGTCTGGGGTGGGGGCGAGGCACTGAGCACGGGCCTTGTTTTACAGATGAGCAAACTCCACATCTGTGTGACTCCACAGCTGGCAGCTGGTGTCAAGGTGATGGCCCCTCCCCCTGCCTCCACCGGAACAGCTTCCACCCATGCCACAGAGACAGAAGTCCTTCCCCGTGTTGAAACAAAACTGCCATCTCTCAGCTTTTGCTGCTTTATTTACATAGTTTCCCAGAATTTGCTGGAAACTTTGGGACTAGAACCTTTCCTTCATTGTCAGCAGCCTTTACAGAGTAGACCGGGATTAAACCCTCACCCCCTGCTCCCCACTTCCCTCCTACACGCATGCACCTGGAGCAGGTTGCGTCCTGCCTGATCCTCACTCTAGGGTACAGAGGTACCCACAGCCATGCTTCTGGCCCTGCCTGCTTCTCTGAGCACCTCAGGAACCCGGGGCAGAGCTGGGCCCCGGCCTTGGGGCACCGCAGCTTTCAGAAGACCAGGCAGGCACCATCAGGACATGGCATGTGGACCTATGGAATCAAGCACTCAGGGTCTGCTTGGATTCTAAATAGCTTGGTGGTGGCCGTCCTGGGAAGGGGGCAGCTGGAGTTTGGCCCAAAGAACCTGGGACTCAGTTAAGAGGACTTGGGTTTGAGGCCAGCTCTGCTGTGTCTGTGCAGCCGTGACTACATCTCAAAGCCTTCCTGAGGTCCTGTCTCCTCTGCTACAAAACGAGTGCAGCAATACCTGGCCCCTCTACCCTCAAGACAATTTCGAAGCCAACCAGAGTAAGGCACTACTGGGAAGATGCTTTCTAAACACTAGGGTGCTGTAAAAATAGGATTCGTGGAAGGGGAGCTGGTGTCCTAGACATTTGTTTCCAGGACAGGAGCCCATTATTTGGGACGCCCAAAGGAGCAGGGGATAGGGGGTGAGTGCAGCTGCTGCTGGCATCGCCAGGGCTCTGTCCCCACCTAGTGGGCACTGGCTGCAGGTGCTTCTGCTTCTGAGGCTTTTGGAAAGCAACCGGGATTGTGCATTCCGTGAAAAGCTGCCTTGGTCCCTCCCGGCTTTACTGGGTGTAGTAGGACTAGGTAAAGGGAGGGTGTGGTCCAGATTTATGCCAGAGAAGAAAGGCTTAAACTCCTTGGTGGTGGTGGTGGGGTTCAGTTGCTTTTCTAGAAGTCATCCTGTATCAATATTCTATCTAGACTCTTTTTCTCCTACCAATCAACTGACCATATCCAATCCCTAAAAGGCTTCATTGGAAGCACCTGCTGTCAGCCAGCCCCAACTCCAGGGATCCATGATCAACTTCAGATGGGATCTGGCATCTCAAAAGCTTTGCTCCTGGGCAGGAAGCAGGCAGCCCAAGGAAGGGTTGCAGAAGTCAGCCTGAAAGGCGACAGTGAGAGGCTGAGGGGAGCTGGGACAAACCCTTTCTTCCTGAGGTCCCCTGAGCCTCGAGAACATCTAGTGGAAATTTGCTGAAGTTGGTCCCTACCTTTAAGTGAAACTCCAATGCACCAAGGGAGCCTGGTGCCTGCCCCAACCCCCTCCCAACACCTCAGTTCTCGGGGAGCCTGCAGTCTAGCCAGCCCCTGGACACTTGGGTCTACAGATGATTTGATTGGACATGATCTCGGGCTGGACCCTCATGTCTCTCCTGGCCTCTGGGCACCTCCTGTCATCTCAAATGGATGCAACTTATGTCGTTTGAAAGATCCCTCCCAACACTAAACTTCTAGGATTGTAGAGCTCTGGCCAACTGTAAAGGTCCTTGGAGGAAAACATAATCCCAGCTCCCTATCACCTGTCAGAGCTCTCACTTTTTTCCTGCCTCCACGCTGCTCAGGGTGGTCTCCAGCATAGATGAGCCTCTAGTGACACCGAGTGGACAGAAAGAGGAAGTGCATGCGTGGCAGTGAGTCTGACCAGCAAGGTAAGTAAATCCCGGGTGTTGGGGGAGGCCGGGAGACTGGCCCTCACAAGCTCCCCTTGCCTGGTACCTCCCTCCCAGAAATCTCTTGCTGATTAGCATTCTTCCAAGCAAGGACACGTGACCTTTCCCTGACTTTTCTACAGCGCGGCTGAGACCAGCCCAGGACATTTAAATTAGATTTCTCTGAAGTCTCACAGATAACACAAAATGAACCACAAGCTTGATACAACATTAGATCATCTGGCTCGTAGGCCAACACAGATCTCCCACATCCCGTCTCCCTGCCTGGGGGACCTGCCTTCCGGAGCCAGGGGTCATCCTAAATCCCCACCCTCCAGCCCCTTAAAGTGAGACCTGGAGTGACGTGGGCTTCCTGCTTCTAAGGGATGGTGAGTCTGCCCTCCTGTCAAGGTCAGCCCCTGCCCTTGGGCTCTGGGGCTTATCCTCTCTTATGTTTTTGAGCTCTTTGCTTCTGTGTGTATCTCTTCTCCCTCCCAGCTGACTTTTCCCATCAGTTTATATATAAAGATCGCCCCTTTTAACAAACCTTGCCTTGACCCCACCGCCCCCTTCAACTACCACCTACATTCTCTCCCTTTGAGCAGCAAAATTCTAAAGCAGTGTGCTGCAATGTGCCATGAGAGGACCTCAGGTATACCGCAAAAATGTTTAAAGATCATTAGTTATATTTTCAAAAGAAGTTCAAAGCACAATAACTATATTCTTTTTTTTTAACTTTTTTTTTTTGAGACAGAATCTCACTATGTCACCCTCCTTAGAGTGCTGTAGAATCACAGCTCACAGCAACCTCCAACTCTTGAGCTTAAGCGATTCTCTTGCCTCAGCCTCCCAAGTAGCTGGGACTACAGGTGCCCGCCACAACGCACGGCTATTTTTTGTTGCCGTTGTTGTTGTTTAGCAGGCCTGGGCTGGGTTCGAACCCTCCAGCCTCTGTGTATGTGGCTGGCACCATAATCACCATGCTACAGGTGCCGAACCTACTCTTATTTTTTTTGATCAACATAAATGGGCCGCGGAAATTTAACTATAGGTTCAAGAGTGCCATGGGATAAAAAAGATTGAAAAACACTGTTCTAGGGAGCTGTCTAGAGACAGTTTCTTCTTTCATCATTCTTACAACAGTTTCCAATCTGAGTTTTCTTTTACTCCATTAAGATTGTCTTGCCAAGGTCACTGGTGTGTCCATCTTGCAAAAGACAACGGCCCTTTGCTGGTCTGAGAACAGAGGATTAACACACCTGGCGTCTTCTGGCTGTCCTCCCACAATGCAGTCACACAACACTTCTGACACAGGTGTGGGGGATATTACCCACACCCCAGGCAAGCTGCCCTCCAGCAACGGACATGAGCAAGTGCCCTCTAATTCAATTTAATTCCAACACTATCTGCCTGGAGATAGTCTCAGATGCCAGCAGTTGAAGGCTAATTCCCATAAGGCTGCCTAGTACACTTCCGATGCCAGTTGCAAGCCCAGATAGTTTTACCTGTGCTTTTGATCAACCACTTCTACTAATCCGCTAGAGTGGCTCACAGAACTCTGAGAAACACTCACGCTCACTGGTTTATAATAAAAGATATTACAAGGGTGCAGATAAGGAGATGCGTAGGGCAAGGCATGTCGGGAAGGAGCATGGAGCTTCCATGCCCCCCGCCCCAGATACACCACCCTCCTGGAATCTTCATGAGTTTAGCTAGCCAGAGCCCTTCAAACCTTGTTCTTCTGGGTTTCTGTGGAAGGTTCATTTTATAGGCATGATTGATTAAATCATTAGCCATTGATGACCAGCTCAGCCTTCGCCCCTGTCTTCTCCCTGGAGGTTAGAGGGGTGGGTCTGGAAGTTCCAACTCTAATCCTGCTTTGTCTTTATGTCTGGAAGCAACCTAGGAGCTGTCCCCTGCCCCCCATCTATACATTCCCATACAAAAAGACGATCACTCTGAAGATTGTAAGGATTATTGGCATTGTATGCCTGAGACAGGGATGAAGACCAAATGTATACAGTAGGACCTCTACAAGTTGACCACTCAAGGGGCTGTAACAAACTGGCCAACACACAGAGGTGGTCAAGTGAGGAACTGGGCCTACTGTGCTGACACGTGCATGTGGTGCCTGTCCAGTCTGTGAAAATTAGGTCAACTTGAGACGGTCAATGCAGGGAGGTGGTCAACTATGGAGTTTCTATTGTACTTTACAGTACCACAGCTGGCTGCATCTGCCTTGATCTCCCACAGCTTTCTATATAACTGGCTCAGTTTGGAAACACTCTGGTTTCCTTGTGTCACCCACTGCTCTTCTTCATTCCTTGGTTGACTCTGCCTTCCTCAGCTGCGGCCCTGGGTATTAGACCTTCTACCTTGACAGTCTCCAGTCCTTCCCCTGGTGTCTTGTCTGCGGCTGTTGCTTTTAGGGTGTGCCTCTGGGAGATTATTCCTTAACTGTCACTTGCTCCAGACACACCTGAAGTTTGTCCTGATCTCCCTTGGGACTGCAAACTTTTCACAACCAGCCTGATTTCTTCTTGGTTAAGTTTGGTGGACTAAATGTGGTTGCAACCTCCAACAGTCCGGAGAGAGGTAGGGGTCTGTGATGAGACTGATTTCTGAGGTCACTCAGGCCTAGAAAATGAGGTTCTCTGTGCAGCCCTGTAATATTGATGTATTTATATTTATTACTATTTCTTATTTTCTGCTTTCTATCACACTGTTTTTTCTACGATTTTTTTTCTTGAATTTTTTTGGATTCCTTTTCTTTTCTCTCCCTCTTTATTACTGTGGAATTTGTATGTTTTACTACTGTATAATTCATACATGTATCAAAAAAAAAACCCACTTGTACTCCCTAAATCTATTGAAATAAAAATAGAAGACAAAGGGCGGCACCTGTGGCTCAAAGGAATAGGGCGCCGGCCCCATATACAGGAGGTGGGTTCAAACCCAGCCCTGGCCAAAAACTGCAAAAAAAAAAAAAAGAAAGTAAAAAACAAAAAAGAAATTGATAAACCCCACACAATACCTATCACCCAGATTCAGCAGTGTTAAGATTTTCCTGCCTGGTGGTGGCTGTGGCTCAACAAGTAGGGTGCTGGTCCCATATACCGAAGGTGGCAGGTTCAAACCCAGCCTTGGTGAATTGCAAAACAGAAAAATAGCCGGGTGTTGTGGCAGGCACCTGCAGTCCCAGCTACTTGGGAGGCTGAGGCAAGAGAATCGCCTAAGCCCAGGAGTTGGAGGTTGCTGTGAGCTGTGATGCCACTGCACTCTACAGAGGCTGATAAAGTGAGACTCTGTCTCTACAAAAAAAAAAAAAATTTCCAGCTCTTGCTTTGTCAATTCTTTCTTTCCTTCCTTCCTTTTTTGTCTTTCATTTCTCTTTTTGTTCCTTCATCTCTGCTGAATCATTTTAAAGGAAATTCCAGACATGATGTTTCAGTCCTACATACTTTCAATGTATGCAATTTCAAAATAAATTTTTCTTATTTAATCTCAATGCCACTCATACAATTTTGAAAATTAGCAACAATTGGGTGGCGCCTGTGGCTCAAAGGAGTAGGGTGCTGGCCCCATATGCCAGAGGTGGAGGGTTCAAGCCCAGCCCTGGCCAAAAAAACTGCAAAAAAAAAAAAAAGTAAAAAAAAAACCAAGTAGGAACAATTCCTTGGTATCATCACTCAGTCCATATTCAGGTTTTCCTGATTGCCTCAAAAGTAACTTTTTAAAGTTGATTTATGTGAATTAGAAACCAAATGAGGCTCACCCACTGCATTAGTTTACTATTTCTCTTAAGTCTCATTTTCCTCATGGCATTTGCTTGCTGTAGAAAGAGGTGGTTGTCATTAACTGTTAGGTTGTGAGATGGTAAGGGCCTGGAGTGGGGTTGGGCAGCACAGGTGAAAAGGAAGATGTATGGCCTAAGTAAGCCTCATGGAAGACAGCCATCTGGTCGACCCAGCTTGATGTCAGCGTCATCAGCATCTCCGAGACACTCAGGAGCTATGACATCAACAGCAGCTTTACTCCTCTTACCCAGTCCCTGATGCGACAGCTAAAAGGAACCTCAGAGATCAGCTAATTGCATCTCTTGTTTTGGTCCCTTGTGCAGCCTCTCCCAGCTGGGCAGAACATCTATACAGTCCTCCCACTTGTTCACAGAATTCCCTCTTTATCTTGTGTCCTTTGGAGCATGTCAGGAGAGGGTCAGTCCCCTACATTGCGCTCGCCATGTTTCCCAGACCAGCTGTGCACCAAGCTCACAGATTTCTCCTTGTTTAAAATGTTCTCAGATAACTGGTTCCCTAACACAGCCTTCTGCGTTAGAAACCATGGACCTGGTATCTGGGGATCTGTATCTTTAACCACCTTCTGGGTGATTGTGATGGAGCTCGTGACCCGACCTCCAGCAAGAACCTTGTGGGATGCACCCGTGGTATGAATTCCCAAAAAGCAGCTTCTGCCACGAGAGTCGCTTTTCCTCTGGGGTCAGTCATCTCCCAACTTTTCTGTGTGTGCATGCTTTTCATTAAAAGTTTGAGCATGTGCCTCAATATCTTTGTTTATGCATTGCTGTGTGTCCTCCTGTCCTAGCACATAAGGCACAAAACACGTTCACTCTATTGATAGTGTCAAAAATGTTTTCATGTGATCATGTACCATTGTTACCGTGATTGCTTTTGGAGTCTTCTTCATAAATTCTTTCCCTAGGCTGATATCTGTAAGAGTTTTTCCAACATTTTCTTCTAGAATTCTTACAGCTTCATGCTTTAGGTTTAAGTCTTTTATCCAACATGAATTAATTTTTGTGAGTGGTGAGAGGTGCAGGTCTTGTTTTAGTCTTTGACATGTGGCTATCCAGTTTTCCCAGCACCATTTATCAAATAGGGATTCGTTTCCCCAGCGTATATTTTTGTGTGCTTTATCACAGATCAGATGAGAATATGAGGATTATTTCGACTCTGTTTTCTCTATTCTAATCCATAGGTCTATGTCTCTGTTTTGGGGGCCAGTACCATGCTGTTTTGGTTACTGTAGCCTTTTTGTATAGCATGAAGTCTGGTAAAGAGATGCCTCCCAATTTGTTCTTATTACGTAAGGTTGCATTGGCTATTTTCAGAATCTTTTCTGGTTCCATATAAAGCATAGAACTATTTCTTCTAGATCTGTGAAAAATGAGATAACAAGCTTTTAAAAAATTATTACTTGCAGTTCAAGTTTATTGGTCATTGATTTGCTCAGCTTTCATTTTTCTGAAAATGTTTTTATTTCATTCTCATTATTGACGGTTTGGGAGTGTGTTTCTGTTTGTTTTTGCTGGATATGAAGTTCTGGGTTGATCAGCTTTTTGTTTTGTTTTGCTTTGTTTAAAGCTTTAAGGAGGCCTTCCACTATGTCCTGGCTCCCCTGTTTCTCCTGAGAACCCAAACATTACCTGTGTCATTGCTCTCCTGGACATGATACGTCGTTTGTCTCTGGCTGATTTCACAGTGTTCAGATGTTTGACCTTGGTGTATATAGGCATGAACTTCCTTTGCTTGGGGCTCACTGAGCTTCTTGGATCTGCAGGTCGTTGATGTGTTTCACTAAATTTGGGGAAATTGTCACCTTTTCTTTCATATTTTTATTCTGCCCCATTCTCTCTTTTCTTTCCTTCAAGGATTTTAATTACAAATATATCATATAGCTTTATATTTTCTCACAGGTTACTGTGGCTCTGTTCATTTTGTTTCAGTCTTTTTTCTTTGGATTGGATAATTTCTATGACTTTGTCTTCAAGTTCATGGACTCTTACTTCTGCCATCTTCAATCTGCTGTTAAAACCATCCAGTGATTTCTTCATTTCAGACATTGTATTTTTAGTCCATAATTCCTTTAAAAACATTTGCATTTTTCTGCTCAGATTCCCTTTTTGCTGCATATGAAGATTACATTTTTTAACCTTTGAACACATATATAATAATTGCTTTAAAGTTCTAGTCTGCTGATTTCAACAATTAGATCATCTCAGAGTCTGTTTCAATTCATACCTTTTATTTTTGAAGTTTTTTTTTTTATTGAGGCAGAGTCTCACTTTGTGACCTTCTGTAGAGTACTGTAGCGTCACAGCTCACAGCAACCTCCAACTCCTGGGCTTAAGAGATTCTCTTGCCTCAGCCTCTCAAGTAGCTGGGACTACAGGTGCCCACCACAACGCCTTGCTTTTTTTTTTTTGGTAGAGACGAAGTCTCACTCTGGCTCAGACTGGTCTCAAACCTCTGAGCTCAGGGCAATCCACCTGCCTCGGCCTCACAGAGAGCTAGGATTCCTATTTCTTGAGATACCTAGTAACGTTTTATTGTAGCCTAGATATCACAAGTAACACATTGTGAGAACTCTAGATTATCTTATTTTCTTTTGAAGACTTGCATTTTGGGCTCTGCGCCTGTGGCTCAACGGGCTAAGGTGCCAGCCACGTACACCTGAGCTGGCGGGTTCGAATCCAGCCCGGGCCTGCCAAACAACCATAACGGCTGCAACCAAAAAATGGCCGGGCGTTGTGGTGGGCGCCTGTAGTCCCAGCTACTTGGGAGGCGGAGGCAAGAGACTCACTTGAGCTCAGGAATTGGAGGTTGCTGTGAGCTGTGATGCCACAGCACTCTATTCAGGGTGATAGCTTGAGGCTCTGTCTCAAAAAAAAAAAAAAAAAGACTTGCATTTTGTTTTGGCAGGCAATTAATTTATTAGAGGTTTACCTTGAACTTGTTTTATGCTTTGTTGAGGTGCATCTAAAGTAGCCTTTGATGTAAGGCATGATCTTTTTTCCCAAAGCATAACTTTTCTAGGAGTTTCTGCTGAACGCTAAGACAACACGTGCTGAGATAAAGATCTCTGTACTCCAGCTGCAAGTACAACTTTTGGGACTATTCTGTCTCTGGGATTTCCATTCTGTTCTCCACTTCATAACAGCCAGTCCTTTACCAAGTCTTTATCTACATATGTGCTGCTCATTCTTAATCAAATAGCCCCACAGGGAGCCCTCTGGTTGGGGTTAAATTGTGTCCCCCCCCCAAATATAACTTGAAATCCTAATGCTTATGGCTTAAATGTGACCTTTATTTGGAAATACGGTCTCTACCGAGATAATTAAGTTAAAATGCAGTCATTAGGGTAGACGCTAATCCAATATTACTAGTTTCCTTATAAAAAAGGGAAACTTGGATACAGAGACACATATACAGGGAGGAGAGAGATCAGAGACCATGTGAAGATGACGAGAGGGAATCAGAGACCTAAGATTTCCAGGAAACCCCCAGAAGCTGGGGGAGAAGTAGGGAGCAGATTCTGTCTCACAGCCCTCAGAAGGGACCAACCCTGCCAACAGCTTGATCTCAGACCCCCAGCCTCCAGAACTGTGAGACAATGAATGCTGGGTCCTTAAGCCACCCAGTTTGTGGGGCTCTGTTAGAGCAGCCCTAGCAAAGGAACATCCACTCACGCATAGACTTTGGGGGCCCCTGGGTGTGACTCCCTCTTCCCTGGCACCCAACCCCACAGCCCCATTGTTTGAGCAGTTCCAAATGCCGGTCCTTGCCTTCTTAGCTCAGGGGGACCGTGGCACTCAGCTGGGGTTCCCTCCTGTGCTGCAGTCAGGAAGTTGTCCGCACGCAGAGAGTGATGGGTATAGAATTCTTGGGGTTACTGTCCTGTGCTGTCTCTTGTCCAGTGCCTCTAAACAGTGTCCTACGTTTTTTCCAGTTTTGTAGTTGTTTATGGTGAAAGGCAATTTCAGCAATTATTACTCCGTAATGGCCAGAGCAAAATTTCTATTCCAAATTCTTGTCTGAATTAACTCATTAAATCCTTTTGGCAAATCTAAGAGTAGATTATTAGCCTCATGTTTTCATAGATTAAAAAAAAAAAAACCCAAAGCAAGAGAGACTTCAATCACTTGTCCAAGAACACGTATAAGTGGTAGAGACAGATTTTAAATTTAGACCGTTTAACTCCAGACTCTGCGGTCTTATGTTACATTAACCTGTTATCTAGCTGGCCTAATGAATGTATTTTGAATAAACAAGTACATGGCCATCTCTTCTACATCTGTTGTCCATTTCAGTTCTGTTCCATTTGCCAGGAAAATCTCAACCTTATGTGAACCCAATATCTTCTCTTCTTTTGCACCCAGGCTGCTAATCACTCTGAAGAACATCACACTTCTGGGCAGGCTAAGTTCCTGCTGTGTTATCTACACCTTTAACAATACTTTACAACTCTGTATTCAGTAGTCTCTGCCTTCGAATTGCCATAACGTTCTCACCTCGAATCTCAAACACTTGTACCTCCATACTCATTACTTTTAGGAAAAACAGCATTGTGAGCTGTGAACTCTCAATTTCCCACTCATCCCATGCAAATTTGACTTGTGTTGGCACCGCCACTGCTTTTTCCTCGACTGTCAAAATATTTCGTGTTTCTCTCCATCAGAGGCTCATCCACTTTTAGCTACTGCCCAACGTCTTTCTTCCCCTTCACAGCCAAGCTTTTGCAAGTGTTGCTCGCACTCTCTGTCTGCACCTCCTCGGCCCTTCTCACTTCCAGCTCCCTCCGTCACTGTCATCTGGCTTCCGCACTCAGCCATCATTCATTCATCAGTGTTGGCTTCATCTTTGTTAATTTCGTCTTTGCGTTTTCTTTACATGCATTTGTTATTTCTCTCTCTTTTTTTGTTTTACTTCTTCATTGGGGCTCTTTATTTGTTAATTGTCTTCTCTTTATTAACATAAGTATTTAAGTTCATAGATGTTCCTCTCCTTTGTGTCCTATAGATTCTTATGTGTAGGAAGTTTTTAGACTAGATATGTTCCAATGTTTTCCATTTCTTCTTGGATAAAAGAGTGTTTAAGAAAAAAAATTATAATTTTTAGGTGGTAGAGTCTCTTGGGTTTTTTTTGGGGGGGGAGTTGCAATTAATATTGATCTTCCTGTTCTTTGATTAATGAATATTTTGTATTTTTTTTACTATTGGGGAATTTTCAGAATTTCTTTCACAGTTTTTGTGACTTCCATGGGTACCTGGGAAAGAAGAATGTTTTCTATTTTCATATTACAGAGTTCTATAAATGAATTAACTAAATTGTAGTTATTATTTGTATTTTTATATAGTCTATATTCTCATTTATTTAGGAACATGAGAGCAAAAGAAAGCTGGGCCCCTTTTCTGGATTTGGTCCAGAAAGTATCAAGACTCCAGACTTGATGGCCAGGTGTGGTGGCTCATACCTGTAATCCCAGTACTCTGGGAGGCCAAGGTAAGTGGATCACCTGAGCTCAGGAGCTCAAGATCAGCCTGAGCAAGAGAGAGACCCCATCTCTAAAAATAGCCAGGTGTTGTGGCAGGCGCCTGTAGCTCCAACTACTTGGGAAGTTGAGAAAAGAGGATTGCTTGAGCCCAGAGTTTGAGATGGTTAGCTATGATGCCACAGAACCCTACCCAGGGAGACTGAGTGAGCCTCTTTATAAAAAAAAAAAAAAAAAAAGACCCCAGATTTGTGCCTACTCTCAACATAGTGCTGGAGCAGAAGAAATGTTTCCATGGGTGTTTCATAGCCCAGAGCATCATAAAGAGTGGAAGAATGATTTCCCAAGAGGGGGTATGAGTTTGCTAGGGCTGCCATAACAGAAAACCACAGACGGGGTGGCTTCAACAACAAAAGTTTATTCTCACTGACCTAAAGGCTGAAGTCCAAGATCAAGGTTCTAGCCTGGCTGGTTTCTCCTGAGGCCTCTCTGCTTGGCCTGCAGATGGCGCCTTCTCACTGTGCCTTCACTCTGCTTTCTCTACCCGCATCCCGAGTTTCTCTCATAGGGACCCCAGGCCTATTGGATTAGAACCCTAATCTATGACCTCATTTAACCTTAATTACCTTTTTTAAAGCCTCTATCTTCAAATGCATTAGTCACGATGGGGTTTAGACTTCCACATAGGAATTTAGGGGAGGGGGAAGAAGAAACAATTCAGTCCATATCAGTGAGGAATGGAAATGGAAGAGAGAGGGGATGGGGGAAGAGAGAAAGAAAGACATGAAAGGCTCGGCGCCTGTGGCTCAGTGGGCTAAGGCGCCAGCCACGTACACCTGAGCTGGCGGGTTCAAATCCAGCCTAGGCCTGCCAAACAACAATGTTGGCTGCAACCAAAAAAATGGCTGGGCGTTGTGGCGGGCACCTGTGGTCCCAGCTACTTGGGAGGCGGAGGCAGGAGACTCGCTTGAGCCCAGGAATTGGAGGTTGCTGTGAGCTGTGATGCCACAGCACTCTACCCAGGGTGACAGCTTGAGGCTCTGTCTCAA
>CAUYON010170417.1:0-11832 GCA_963573935.1 Arctocebus calabarensis
CACCATTCACCCTCCCTTGATCTGACCTCTCCCCACCCCAACCCAGCCCCCACCAACACCCATATTAAACCAGGGTAAAATTTTTTATATAATATTAGTATTAAATTGTTTTTTGTTTTTAATTTGTTTAATAAAAATAAATATTATGAACCACATTAAAAATCACCCACAACCTCATATCAAGAATATAAAACAACTCGGCCCCAAGATGATGGTGGGCGGTGGGGGGTTTGGCGGGGCGGGGAGAGGTCAGATGGAGAGAGGGTGAATGGTGGGATCATGCCTATGGTGCATATTGCAAGGGTACATGTTAGATCTATTAGTGTAGAGTATAAATGTCTTAACACAATAACTAAGTAAAGGAGATGGGGTATATATCAACCAGTGTGATGTATGTGTTCCTAATTCTATATGAAATCTGCACATTGTACCCCATAAATGCATTAATGTATACATGATCTATGTGTTTATGATTTAATAAAAAAAAGAAAGAAAGAAAGAACGATCACTGCAGTGTGGATCCCAGAGCTGGGTTCCTGAGTTCCTTGCAAATCCACAGGCTTTGCTGTGCTAGCCAGGGAGCCCTCCCAAGACTGAACATGAGAACAGGAAATTGATACAAACCCACGGAAAAGAGGGTGCCCGGTGCGGACTCCAGTCACCTCCTGTCTATTAACACGGTGGGAAGCCCGTTCTTTCAGCAGGTAAAGCACACACCCAACCAAGTAGATGTGTAATTTCATAACTTCATCCCCAAAAGCTTAATAGCCAAAGTTAGAAAATGAACCTGAAAAATTTAAATTTTCTCTTCTTTGAACCTGAACCTTCAGAATTATGCACATAACATTTTGATCATTTTTACAGACCAATTTTCATAGCAGGCAAAATATATTTAATGCCTAACCGGAGATGTTGTACAACTATCAGAAGATATTTATATGTAATTCACAGTCAGAACAAAACACACCTTGCTGGCTTCCTTACACCCCAAATGCAAAGGCGCCCTGTGGTTTTCCCGTCCTCAGACCTCACAATGTTGGGGCTCCCCAGAACCCTCTCTGTGGGGAGAAGGCAGACATCCGCCTGATGAGGACAGCCCACCCCATGGACAGTCCTGCAAACAGCATGGACCTGAGCAGAGAGACACAAAGGAACAGAGCTACTGACACTGCTGTCCTCCCAACACGCGGCGTCCTGCTACGAACTGTCTTTTAAAAATACCACAATGCCATACATGGGTCATTCAAACCCGCGTGTGACACTGAAATTAAACATGAATCATTGGGCATGTGAAATGAATTGCATCTCATAATTATCTAACTAGCAATGAAGCCTTCCTTTAACTGACCTGGGCGGGTCACAGACAGAGCTGTCAACTGTAATGACAATACACATTAAAAATAAAAGCGGCTGGCGGTCATTGGAGATGAGGCAGGGCTGTCCCCGGGCGCTCTGGGTCTTCTCTGAGTGAGAGCCCGTCCACAGGGGACACAAATGCGGCAGGGCCCTGGGCGGCTCAGGGTGAGTCCCATTCTGTGCCTTAGCTCCTGTTCCATAAATTTCTAGTAAATAAAAATAAAATTTAAAGCGTTACTCACACTTTTATGGACTCTTAAGCGCCTTCTTTTTTATGGTTTTGCTCTCAGCAGTGTGTGTGCGCTTGTGTGTATGTGTGTGTGAGTGGGGGGGGCTGAACTGTGTGAAAGACAAAGATTAATAGCTCTCGGGAAGATCAAGGCCTTCTTATTAGCTCCAGTTTTGCAGGCATTCACTCATCACTCATCTAAAACACCTTATAATAGTCTGATTGAATGGGAGGGTGATTTTTATGATGTGAGTTAAATGGAAATTAGGGCGATTTTTGAAACTCTAACATATGGCCCTACTGATTACTTTTCCCAACAAATTTTTCATGTGGCCATAATCTAAATTTAAATAAGAGTCTACAGGGGAAAATGCTAGGGTATTCATACCCTCTGCCCTCAAGCCTCCTAAGAGGACAATAAAATCAAATTTCCTAAAGTCAAAGGGAAATTTGATGCAAGAAGAAAATTAATGGTCATGAAAAAACACCTCCAGAAAAAAATTTCCCTGCAAATGTCTTTCTTAACAGTGGTTTTAAACAACAATTGAAAAGAGGGGCAGAGATTCTTCATAAGGCCAGCGCCAGTCAGCAGCACGGTCTCCTCAAAGAAGGTTTATGAGGCGGTGAGTACCAGTATCAACATTCAAAGGGTGTTAATTGAGGCCACAGTACCTTCCAGAATATCCCCACTGATAAAATGCATGTGGTAAAACTTCATCTAATATTTTTGTGACTACGTTTAGTTTAAAAGCGTATTTCTTTAGTTATAAAAGAAATCCATGTGCATTGTGGCAAATTCTTAAAATGCACAAAAATGTAAAAGAGAAGATAATAATCATTCATAATTCCAAGACTCAGAGATAATAGCTGCTAATAGCTATTATTATTCTGGTATTTTTCAGCCCTTTTATTTAAAAAAATTATATTCATATTCTAACATATTCACAGTCATGCTGCTTACAAATTTCTTCTCCTCATTTTCCAGTACCATTATGGACTCTTTTCAAAAATCATTTTAAAATCTTTTAAACATGTGAGTCCATAGTGCATCTCATCCACATTGTTACCACACTTTGACAATCATATTTAAATTCCCTTTCTCCTCCACCAAAATACTCTGGCCAATTTCTATATGCATTTACTGGATTAACAAAGCATTGGAAAACACACAGATTAAACAATTTGTTTCCTTGTTTCTTAACGTGAAAGGAAATTTAGGAGTTGTTGATTAGATGCCAAAATATTAGACCTCACAGAAATATTCAGTGACTCTCAATTGAAGCAGGGCCAGATACTAGAAATTAAAGCCTCACTAAAAATAGGACATTAGCAGGGATTTTAACAAGTCACCTATAACACTTGTCATGACATCTGCAAAAAAAAAGGCCCTCTTTGGAAAAAGCAAGAAAAATGAAAATGTGGAATTTAAAGTCGGTCATCAGAGTCGCCCTGCAGCAAGAACCAGAATCCCCAAGCAACAGAAACACCAGGAGCGTGAGGGTGGCAGGTGCTAAAGGTGCCGGGCAGGGGCTCAGCCCCTCTGCCGCGCCAGTGACCCCAGGTCTGTGCAGGTCGCAAACTCCCACCTGGAAAGGGTGTACCTGTCAGCCTCGCAGGGCTGCTCCCTATCTGAGGAGGTAGAGTTTACCATGTACAGCAGAGGTGATCAGCAAGTCACCGCCACGGTGATTACAGCTATGAACAATACGCTTTATAGTTATTATAACAATACAGTTATTAGTGATGTGGTTGCTGTTAATAATACAATTATTAGGGCAGTGCCTGTGGCTCAGTGCGTAGGGCGCTGGCCCCATGTACTGCAGGTGGTGGGTTCAAACCCAGCCCCAGCCAAACTGCAGCAAAAAAATAGCTGGGCATGGCAGGCACCTATGGTCCCAGCCACTGGGGCGGGGGTGGGGTGGGGGGGACAAGAGAATCACCTAAACCCACACCACGAGCTGGAAATTGCTGCGAGCTGTGACGCCATGACACTCTACCGCTTGTGACAAAGTGACATTTTGTCTCTATTAAAAAAAAAAAAAGAAAATTATTACACGGATATAGTTCTTAAAGTTGGTTGTTAATATAGTCATAATAAAATAGCTATATTTTAAATATATAGTATACCATATTCTTAGCATTAGCAATACTTTTTGCTGATGGTGTTGTAGGGAATAAATTGACATTTGCATTGTAAAGACGTGACCATACGTGTTCATTGCCTAATGTGGAAAAACGCGTGTGCGCGTTTGTATATGTGTGGACGTGTGTTTGGAATGTGTGCCCATGTAAGTGTGTGTGTGTGCCGCAAAGTCTGTTCTCTGGGAGAAAAGTTGTTTTGAGAGAACCTGAGAAAGTTTTTCTTTACCTTGAGAGACAATTGAGGAAAAGTGATTGTGGGTTTCCTTTGGGCGTTGACCTGAAGCTGAGCGCAAGTCCATGGCGAGGCAGCCAAGGCAGGAAACGCCTCACAGAGAACAGTGAAGTTGTTTTCGTCCCAAATGGTCTGGGAATAAAAGATTGTAAGTGATGCTTTAAAGTAGTGATCGTCAACCTGTGTGCTGTGACGGGATCCTCGGTGTACAGTAAAAACTTTAAAAGATCTTTAATTAAATTATTGTTGAAAGATTAAGTATATACTTTTTTTAACTCTTTTTTTTTTTTGATCAACATAATTTAAGTGTGGCTCAAAAGTTTAACTATAGGTTCAAGTGTGCTTTGAGACAAAAAGTTTGAAAAGCACTGCATCAGAGGAAAGCACAAGTTAGGAAAGGGAAGAATAGAGTAAGAAAATCAGTGGAAATTAATGTTTTTGGCAGAAATCAAGCAGGCCCAGGAGGATCCATGCGGTTGCCCTCGGGAAGTGTCTGGTTTAGCTGAACCCCGGCCCTGGGAAGGAAGACGGGGTTCTCTGGAAGCTGCGGCCAAGCTGGACACCAGGCAGGGACTCAACACATCAGCACTACAGCTTGAAACCAGTTTTATATTATTGGAGGAATCTGAAGAAGTAAATAAATTGCAAGTGAGAAATTTAAAGAGAAATTTTATTAGAGTTAGGGAAGTGTCACTTAGATGCTGTAACAACTGGAACTCGAAACCACGCTCACTGGTCCTTGGGAAACAAGCCATCTCAGCCCATGACCTTTAAGTGAATTTTTAAAACTGCTCTAAGAGAAAAACAAAACACCACTTTCACAAGTGCTTTATAATAAATCTAAATGCTTTGCTAATTGCCTGTCACCGCTACAAATAGTATCTGCTTTTCTGGGAGCTTTGCTTTTAAGGCCCTGGAAATGAATCAGAGCTTTTAATTCATTTGAAGACAGGCTGGGGATGGGGGTGGGGACAACGGGTTAAGGGAAGCTTCCAGGATGAGAATCTTCTCGAGCTTTGTCTTATTGTGTGATGTAAGGAGAACATAATCAGAAGCCAGCTAGAGAATTAATTTTATTTTACATGTAATCAAAATAAGAGATGACGGATCCTGAATAAAGTTTATGATTCACATTGCGAGCGACTCTCTTATAATAATGCCCTTTTATGGGCTAATCAGTTCATGTGCTTAGAAATGATATCTTAAAACTTATTTGTTTTTTTGAAAAAAATATGACAATTGGAATTTTTAAAAAGTCTTCTAGACACAGTTGCACATGCAATGCACATGCTGATTCTTTGTGTACGAATGTTATTTTCCTTCAAATGTAAGCCTCAGTGATTAACGCAGCTCCCAGGACAGTCAGTTCCAAAAGATCGTAGGGTCAGCCCTGGAGCTGCGGGGAGGTCCTCGGAGGCGCTGTCACACAGCTGTCTGCGTTAGGGACTAAATGCCACGTGTGACTTGTGGACATTTGTTTTTATTTCTGGAAAGTGGAATTGAATATAGTATCGCATCCTCCCACTCACAGCACTGTACTCTTCAAAATCGCTTCTTCATCCCACCAGCCGTCAGAAAGCATGAGCTGCAGATAGGAAAAACTTTTATCAGGATGTCCTCGCTACACACAACACTGCCAGTGCCTTCTAAGAACGGCCGTGTTCACGTAAAATGTTTAAGAGTTCAAATGCAGAACTTAAATTCCCTGGCTGGTAGTAACAATCAGAGCAAAGTCGCTGTGACAGACTTACCTTCTGATTTCAATAAGAAAAATGTCAAACTGAGGTGTAAAATTGAGGATAAAAAATCAATAGCTAATGATGGAGAGGTGAATCAGGAGAGTGCAGAGGGACCTCCCGGCAGTGAGAGCTCGCGGGGGCGCTGGAACCATGGGCACACGCCACACACACTTGTCCAAACCCAGGGAATGCACAACACCCCCAGGGGGCTCGGTGAATGTCACGTGTCAGCGCTCACTGAGGGTGGCGCCTGCACCGCTCGGCGGGGCTCTTGATAGTGGAGGCCGTGCAGGTGGGAGGGGGTTGGGGGATGGAGGAAATCCTACTTCCTGTACCCAATGACCAATTTTGCTATGAACATAACACTGGTCTAAAAAGGAAAGTCTATAAGAAAGTCTGTAGCTAATTAGCAGTTGATTCTATGAAATCTCATTCCTAGTCAAAGTGGAACGTCGCTTCTTCAAGTGTGATGGAGACTTGCTTGAGGCTGGCAGGTGCCGTGTGTGTGCCTGGGACTCTACAGTCTCTACAGTGGGAAAGGGGGCCCAAGAAGACGAGAAATGGGGGGTGAAGAGGTCTGTGGGACCCCTCAGATCGGCTCCCCCAACTGGTGTGGAGCCGCAGCAGAACTCAGGCCCCTCGCTACCTACGACTCGGTCCCCAGGGCCACACCGATGCCACCACATCGCTCACCCCGTCCTCCCGGACGCTGCCTGGGACGTATCTTTTAAGTTGGAAGCACCCCAGGATCAGGTGGGGCAGAGGAAAACAGGCCATGGAGCCAGTCGTAAAACTGCCACCCAAAGCAGCCACCAGGCAGTCTTCTTGGTCCCAGAAAATTAAGATGTAATTTTAAAATTTGTCAGAGTCATACTTTTTCAGGAGCTGGGGAGAGATATATTCCGGGTATATTGGCCCCTCCAGTTACTTCCTTTCGTCTGGGGATGAACAAAGTTGAGTTTTCCTGACAGGGCCTTGTGAAGGATAACTGGGTTTAGAAGGGGATTATTTGTAAAGCATCAGGAAGAGGAAGTGGGATAATCTTGCCCGTCGCCATGCCCTGCACAAGATCCTCCCAGCAAACCCTCCCTCGGGGGCATCCATCCCGCCTGCGTTCTGTGCGTGAGGGATGAGGGTCGGAAAAGCCCAGCTGAGGGGCCAGGTCACCGTGGGAGGCCTCCGACTGAGTTCCAGCTCTCCTGGGTCACATCCTTTCACTCCAGGGATTGTCAGCAAGTCTGGAGCTCTGAGTATTTGGAAACAGGAATTCCTGTGCTTTTATATCCAAGCTGTGTCCACAATTGAAGGAGAGGGTCAAACAGTCTGCACCTAAAATCCCAGCGGGACTGGGGGCAGGAGGCAGAGCCCAGGACTAACTACCCACATCACTGCCGACGTAAACACGCAGCCCAGCTGAAGCGTCTGTGGGTTGTGCAGACGCCCATGACAAAAAATTATTTTATTATTTATTTTAAAAATATCACAGTCAAGTAAAAAAACTAGAAATAAAGAGGAGGCAGTGACTTTATTTAAACAGAATTGAGGGTTCACTGTCGGCCTAGCAATGAAACCAACCCTTCCAAGCAAAATGATTTATAAATAAAAGAGGAGTGACTAGCATGTGCTATAAATGAAGACTTTCCCACCCTGTGTATTATAAAACACACTCTAGAATCTTACAAAATCCAGCAAGGCAAGAGCATAATAAAGACAGGAATTGAAGATTAGAGTCTCACGGAGACGGGGTCCTGGGGAGCCGAGGAGGCACCTGACCGCTGGGCTTGCTGCGTTGGGCTATGCTTAACAAACCGGGAGCGACAGGGCCGGCAACCTCATTAATATGGAATGTGTGTAGGAGGGAAAAATTAGGGTCATATCGTCTATCATCACTGACTTCATCACCTAGAATGAGCAGAAAAAACTTTCTGACATGAGAATGCATTTTTATAAACCATACACATTTTCTGACATTTTAAGGGAAGAAAAAAATAGATGTGGCATGCTATTCTTCAGCGTGGTAGGCAATGCATTTATTTAAGGCTTAAGTGCCTGAATTTTTCAAGGAGATGGGTCTCAATGAGCTGATGCTGGCACAGGGGACCTCAAATAGGAAGGGGACACTTGTCCTTAAGCAGAGTCGGTGGTTACACAGTGGAGGTGTCCCCCTGTGGGTGCCACAGTGAGGGTGCCACGCTGAGGGTGCCACGGTGAGGGTGCCACGCTGAGGGTGCCATGGTGAGGGTGCCACAGTGAGGGTGCCACGGTGAGGGTGCCACGCTGAGGGTGCCACGGTGAGGGTGCCATGCCGAGGGTGCCACGCTGAGGGTGCCATGCCGAGGGTGCCACGGTGAGGGTGCCACACTGAGGGTGCCACGGTGAGGGTGCCACAGTGAGGGTGCCATGGTGAGGGTGCCACGCTGTGAGATGAGGTCCCAGAGGAAAGCCAGCAAATAGAACTGGGCACCTCCCTTTGTGCAAGTTTGATGGATTTACTGATAATTCGCATTAAGACTCAGCCTTTCCAGGAAAGCAGACAAGAACAGAAAAAGGCTTCACCTGTCACGATTCTGTGAAGACAAGTTATTCGGAGATCACCAAACTGGCAGGAGCAAATGAAAAGAATGTTCCAGGAATTGCTGAGTGGACCCCTTTTAAATACCTTATAAGTGATCATGTCCTCAACTAATTTTTTCCTCCATACATTTGTTTTACCTTTTAAAAATAGTAGGATATAATAAATGACACTTCGAACTTTCTGGTGATACAGAATTAGAGAGGAGAGTCCCACAGAAATACAAGGCAAGCTACAGATGTCATTTTAAATTTTCTGAAGGACACGAAACAGAAGACATAGATGACAGCAATTTTAATTCTGTATTTTTAAGTCAATATATCTGAAATATTATTCTAATAGTTAACAAAAAAAACAATGAGACATTTACGTTCTTTTTGTCATACTAAGTGTCCAAATCTGGTGTGTATTTTCCACTAATAGTTCATCTCTGTGTGGGCCACATTTTAAGCCCTCACGCCCACACACGGCCATAGACTACAGACTGGAATAGTTTATCTTGCCAGGTGTCTAAGTTGAAGTTTTATTTTAAAATATATTCTAGGCTAATGTGCATAGCTATGATTTAATGAAAAACAAACAAACAAGCAAAAAAAATGTATATATTCTAGGCTACCATTTTTTGGGGGCAATTAAGTAGGTGAAAGAATAACTATTTTTTTGTTTGGGGGGATTATTTTAAGTCAGATACACATATATTTAAACAGACATTTCTTATTCCTGAATGTCTTAATTAGACAGTCCCCTAAATGTCATCAGGACTTCTAGCTCTCACCATCTAGACCTTTATGTGATCTAGGAGAGAGAATTGAAAGGTTGTAAGTGCAACTATTCAAACTATTTTAACAATAGGATTTTAAAATAACTGGAATTAATCATAAAAATAAAGTAACAAGCACAGGCATTCTCTGTATCCAAGACCCTACGATCTTATAACCCTAAAAACTCTATGTCAGGCGTCCTCAAATTTTTTAAACAGGGGGCTAATTCACTGTCTCTCAGGCTGTTGGAGGGCCGAACTATAGTTTAAAAAAAAATATGAACAAATTCCTATGCACACTGCACATATCTTATTTTGAAGTAAAAAACAAAACGGGAACAAATACAATTCACACCGCCGCATGTGGCCCGCAGGCGTAGTTTGAGGACCTCTGCTCTATGCAGTGAGTATCATTCTTAACCCTGGCGTCGGTGCAGGAGCGGGCAGCCTCCCTCTACGGGCTGGCAAGGGGACAGCCCCCCACCAGGGCTACTGTCCATGGGGCGCTGTCCCCCAGGACCGTGGGACTTGTGTTTCCAGGAAGCCCCAGCAGCTTCCTTCCAAGAGCGAGTCTCGGGGCTGCTCAGAGTCCCACAGACATCGGTGGGAAACATCTCACCTATGGAAGAAGGACTAGGAAAGCATGAACGAGGAAGAAACACACCCCCAAAATGACCTGCAACTGACGTGATGAACGCCTGTGGACACTGTGACTGTGATGCAACCTGTGTCCCCCACAGTGAGAACAGAGCTTCTGGTCTCCTGGGTCCCTGGACCTCTGGAAAACTGAGATTTCCTCTGAACTGTTATGAAGATGAGAAAGAAAAACAGAAGATGAAGTGTAGAGGAAGGGGAGGGAAGAGGGAGGGAAATCAACAAAAAAAGAACATTATTCCAGAGGAGAAACACTAGTTATACTTCTCTCTCCCCCTCCCTCCCTCTCTCCCTTACCCTGCTCTCTCTCTCTCTCTCCCTCTCTCTCTCTCTCTCCCTCTCTCTCCCCCACACACCTCTCCCTGCACCTGTGGATCCTTACCCAGTCTCATGCTTCCCTCTCGTGTCTGAAATGTGCAATACACAATCTATTTTTTTTTTTAATCATCAAGACAAAACCCAGTAAAGAATTGCATGGTGTGGACTGCGTCCTTCCAAGTTGTTGTTATTCTTTCTTTCCGAAGTGACTTTCCCAGAGCTCTTGCAAAGCTGGTAAAGAAACAGCTTCTTCCCCAATCTGACCATCTCAGCTTGCAGTTAGTACAGGGGTGTATTTTTATAAATATTACTGAGAAATTTCAACATAAAGACCTGGCTCTGCTCTTTATCTGGTCAGCTGGTTACTAGAGTTTGGTTTTGTGTTTTACAATTTTAGCTGGAATTCTCACTTCTCACCTTGAACCACACTGATAAACCCTACCTGCTCCTGGCTCTGGGGTAATTAAAGGGAAGTTTCGACCTGAAGGCAGGATAGCAGAGTAAACAGTCTATCCCTTCAGACATTTCAGAATTTCACTATGGAAGCTGATTAGGTCAGAACAGCCCATACTATTAACCAAAGCCTTGGTGACCCACAGGGGCGCGGAGACCTCCAGGGACCAGGGTGTGGGGTGGGCTGGGTTGCCGAGCCTGCAGACCTCTCTGATCCCACTTCCTCAGCCAGGACGTGGCCCCATCTATTGTGGGGCTCTGTTAACAGGCTGGGGGGGTAGGGGCAGACAGAGGACAAGTCTGCATAGAGTGACAGCATCTTCCGCCTGTTGAAAATGCTAGAAATCGTTCTCACGTGTCCTCTGGTTTGTCAAAAGTCCAATTTGGAGCAAGATGACTTGCAAATACCAGGGCCTATCTTTTTATTTCCAAAGAGGAAAACAAAACAGCACTTCACATCTGAGTTCTCCCTAGGAGCTAGATGCCTTGTAACTTCAACACGTACTGGTTGTTATTTGATTGCCACAACAAATGATGCTGTCAGTGTGATCAGGCTGCCCATTCCACAGAGGAGAAACTGAGGCACAGAGATTATGTCATCTACCTAGATTTGCATGACAGTGAGGAGTGCAAAGGCGTCCTGAGGAGAAACAGGAATACACCTGTGCAAATGGAGTTGCCTGGGGGAAATGCCACCTTCTTTTCATATTGTTTCTTTATTCTTATTTAAAGAATAAAGTGACTGTGTATTTTCCCTGCCGGCAATAACCTGACCTCTAGCAATGGGCTGCTTTTGTGAGCCACAGAACCGGCTGTGTAGATAATGGTCCCTCCGTCCTGAACCCTGCAGCAAAGTCCATGAGACAGAGCAGTGAGCAGACTCGGCTGTTGAAATGAGAGAACAGACTGGGAAAGCCAGACAATGGACAGACAATGGAGCATTCAGCAAAGGATCTGGCTAAGTGGCTTGCAGCCCTAACGCCAACGACGCAGATAGCTGCGTTTCCTCAAACCAGGAGATAGGGTTGAACCCTGCCTCGCTGTCAGGACCAGGGCACAGTCAAAGAGGAATCATCCCGATTCTCACCAGGAGCCTGGGGACAGTGGGGCATGACGGACACGGTGCTCATGAAAACGTCCACAAAAGGCAGCCACCTCTGGTACTCACGGCACCCACAGGCGTCATGGGCGCAGGGTCCCCCGGTCCATCCCTGCTGGGAACTCCAGCTCCTGGGCCCCACTGGCAGCGGAGCTCAGGGTCACCCCAGACACAGGGCAGGGTCAGAGACTGACCTCTGGTGGCCTGCCCAGCGCTGCCTGCCCACCCAGTCATGTAGGAGTGACTTCATCTCAGAGCTGGCACCTTAAAGTCCCTGT
>CAUYON010170421.1:0-30452 GCA_963573935.1 Arctocebus calabarensis
TATTGACATGGTGGGGTTGAGGGAAGGAGAGAGCAGATAGAGAAAGAATGAGGGAGGGGTGGGGAAAGGAAGAGCAGAGAGAGGGAAGGAGCGAGGGGTGTGGGGTCTTGGTGTGTGCCACACCTTTTGGGGGCAAAACACGATTGTAAGAGGGACTTTACCCAACAAATGCAATCAGTGTAACTTGGTTTCTTGTACCCTCAATGAATCAACAACAACAACAACAACAAAGTACTGCTGTAGGATATATGCCTCAGATTAGAATTGTTGGATAAAAAATTTGTGAATCTTTCCTTTGCTCTGCTTTTGTTGCTAATCTGGTGGGTATGTTATGGTATTGTCTTGCCTCAATTTTCATTTTCTCACTCAACCAATATGGTGGAGCACCCATATGTGTTTGCTTGACATTTATGCCTCCTCCCCCCAATTTATTCCCATTTTTTCTCCTATGGGGTATTTTTTCACATAATTGATTTTTAGGAGTTAATTATGTGTTTCAGATCCCTTCTCCAAGTCTATAGCTTCCCCACCCACCCACTACCTTTGTGTCAGAAATTCTTTTTTTTTTTTTTGTAGAGACAGAGTCTCACTTTATCACCCTGGGTATAGTGCCATGGCGTCACACAGCTCACAGCAACCTCCAACTCCTGGGCTTAGGCGATTCTCTTGCTCAGCCTCCTGAGTAGCTGGGACTATAGGTGCCCACACAACACCTGGGTACATGTCAGAAATTCTTAATTGAACTGTAGTTAATCAAACTTTTTCTTATTGTTTGTGCTTTTTGTGTTTTTTAAGAAATCCATCGCTATCTTGGGGTCATAAAATATTATTTTGCATTTTCTTCTGAAGATTTCAAAATGTTTGCCTCCATACCATGTATTGAATCATCCTTTCTTATCTTCCCTTCCTGCATCTGCAATGTCACCTCTGTTCACATGTGTATGGGTTTGTTCCTTGGCTCCCTATCTAGTTCCATTCATTTATTTTTCTATTCCTGGACCAATATCACATACTCATAATTACAGACCTTTGTAAGAATTTCTCTCCTTTTGTTCATCAGAAAGGTCTTGGTTATTTTTAGCTTTTATGTTCACGTTTGAGAATCAGCTTATCAGATATTAGGAAAATCCTTACTAGGGCTTTGATTATCATTGTTAGGATCTAGGGATCAATTTGGAGGAAACTGCCATTTTTACAATATTGAATCTTTTTCTCCAGAAACACAGCATGTTTTAGGTTACCATTTATGCTATTTATTTAGGTCTTTTCTAATTACTTTCAGTAGCATTCATCATGTTCTCTATAATGTTCTTGCTCATCTTTATCTTAGGTTCCTTATATTTGTTGTTTTGTTCTAAATGTAAGCATTCCTTTAAAAATGAACTATATCCTGGTTTTGTGAATGACGAATGTACATTGTACTCTTCGATTTATAGAAAAAATGGACAGAATACCATTTGGATTATTCTAAATGGTTTTCTACATGTTGGAGACCTCTTACATAGGCTCATGCATATAAATAGTAAAATATCACAGCTCTCTAAATATTGTTCTAAATGTATTAACATTTCACTTATTCTTGAAACACAGAGAAGGGAAATTGCATGCTTTGTGTACAAAAAAAGGGGAATAAGATAGATAGGAACGTTCTTAAAACTAGTGAATGAAAAGCTGATCCAGAATGCTAGCCTACATTTTTCAGCTTGGAATCACTGTCTTTATTCAATACTTATAAAAGCTTTTTCTTCTTATTATTATTCTTTTCTCTCTCTCTCTTTTTTTAACACACTAAAGGTTCACATCACAATTCGGTATTCACTTTTCCTCTTGAGACTCTTACTGAATTAAAGTCTCTGCCTAGATGTTGAAGAGGTGTGTTTGAATAGAAGACTCTGGTTCAGTATATCAAGTTGGAAAATCAGTTCAGCAAGTGCCAGATTACACTGGATTTGACTAAATCCAGTATACTCAGGGGGAATTTTATCTGTTACTTCTTACCTAGCTTTTTTCCCTAACCACTTTGGTTCTTTAATAGAGTGAATTATTAAAGCATTTACAAAAGGAGAAATCCTACCAGCCATCAGATCCTATTGGTCTCTGGTGGCTTTCACTCTAGATTGCCACAAAAGCCATTTTGATTCTGTACTTTAATGTTTAAATGTTCCCAAACCTTTTGTATTTATTCTTAGCCATTCCAGATTACCAAGACCTATTTAAAAGTTTTCAACACTTATTATGGAAGCCAACGGACACAATTTTCATCCTTCAACTCTTTTTAAATAGATAGTGACATTAAAAGTAAAAGGATTTAATACAGGGTGTCCATAAAGTTCATGTGTGTTTTAAAATAGCCTGAAGCTCTTCCTCTGAAGATACTTGAACTTTGTTCACATAGTGCTTACCGATGTATAAAATATTTCCTCTGTATTCAGATTAGCAACAAAATGCTCTTAATGCTTCTATAAATGCCATCACTGGAACTAAGCTGGATCTTTAGGGGTCAGAGAGGAAGATGTATTCAATTCCAATCACTTGATATTAGTGTCAGTCAGTGTCACCAGTTAGTGTCATCCTTCATTAAGAACAGTTATAACAGTCCCTTTAAAATCCATATTTGTCTCATTCCACATCTGACTTGGCTCAGGGTCAGACTCTGAACAATGTGATATATTGTCTTGATTTTTAAATAGAGATAAGTTTGGATAGTATCCTGGACTTTATGAGTGTTAAATTACGGAAAGTCAGAGTTGTACTATATTTCTCTAATGAATATTATTTCATTTGTATCAATAGGTAAATTTTAGGCTGGATTTGAACCACAAACTCTCTTCCTTGGGGGGCAGTAACTGAGGGGCTGTGATTTATTTTGGGTAGTTCAGGATCTGTCAGAGATGTGGGTTGACAGAGTTTGAGGATCCACTCTTTGGCTCCTTGGTATTTCCTACTCTTTGGCATTCGAAACTTTCTGGCTTTACATTTTTGGTTCGTCAGATAAGACATGTATCCTTGCTGCTACAAAGCCTGCCCCTAGCGCTTCCCCCACCTAGCAAGAAGAGGGGAACTTTCTTCTAGAGTCCCTCATCTGCTCTTCTCCAAGCAAGCTTGCCCTTACCACCACTCTGCGGTTCATATTCCAGGATATTCAGGTAGTTACTTTTTGGATCATGTCCAAGTTATATCTGCTGGTGGAACATCCACTAGGGTCTTAGGCTACAATATTTGGAAGTAGAAGTTCTCTCCTGCCTGGTACTTTGAATTTTGAGAGTCATTTTTTGCTCCGGTTAATGCAATCGCCTCCTAACCAGTCCCTGCTTATACCTCACTATCTATTCTCAACACATTAGTCAGAGTGATCCCAGTAAACCTTTCTGATCCAATTTTTCAGCTACCCAACACACTCCCCAGCTGTTACTTATTGTGGGCAGGAAAGAGGTTGGTGGATTACTTTAATTATCCTATGGTTTTAAAAGAGAATAACATAAATATGAACTCACCTGATGATTTTATTATATATTTTAGGTTACACAAAATAATTAAAGAGTTTTTGTTTATAGATTTTTTTGAATGTGATACTTCTTGAAGCAATCTCCAGGATGAATTCCAGGCTTCCTCTCGCACATCTCACAGTAGAAAATGATTTCTCTCCTTCCACCTTTCTCATTTCTTCTGCTGCTAAGCATGCAATCCTTTGTTGATTTTTTCATGTTGTATTATTAAATGCGTCTTCTCATTTAGGCTTTCCTCAGTGTCAGAAGATTATGGTTTTTCCCTCTTTTTTGAATTTGTTCCTCACATGGCTCACAAGCAGAGTGATGAGATTTCTCCTATAAGAAAGATGTGTCTGCACTTTTTCTCCACTGTTCTTCTTAGCTAAAGATAAAGGATGTACCTGTTCTCAATTGCAACTTCCATCAGCCAGAAGAATAATTTTTTTTCCACCACTTGTATGACCTTCTTGTAAATCCATAACATCCACAGTGCTGATCAGCTCTCTTCACTCTTCCCCAAAACTTTGTGTATTCTACAATAACTGCCAGTTTTTCATTTTTCAAAATGAACAGGCTCTTTTTCCTATAATGAGTCATCAACTGGGTTTGAGAGCCAAAGAATGTACTCAGCATTGTCACTAACCTCTTGTCATGGAATGAGAGGCATATCATTTTCATATCACATTGATAGGCATATAATTCATATTCCCGAAGTTTCTTCTTTTTCACATCATGTGAAAATTTGTTCCTAGATGCCATAACTGTTTCTTTTATATGTATCTTCATTTTATGCAATTACCAAGCAAGTTGAGGGCTTGGGTAGAACCTGTCAGTGTAGTTGTGATAGCCTGAACAACTCATATGTGTTTGCAAAACTTGTGCCAAATGAATCAGTCTTTGAGACATAAGTGGCAAATCAGGAAGAATTTCTGTTGTCTTGAAGTAATAGGGAATGTGAAGATACACGTAACCATTTTCTGAATCACAAAGGCAAAAATAGGCCCCACTTTGTAGGCTTCTTTGAATTGTAGCACTGGAATTGTATCCTTTTGAACCCTACTGTGCTCTCATCTATAGACACATTTCTTCCCAGTACATAAAGTTCTTTGCATTTATTGTCAATATACTCAGGAATATTCTTCACTTTGCTCCCTTGGGTACATCCACTCCCTTCAGCTGCAAGAGGAGGAACTAAATGCAGCATCCAAAGTATTTGGAAAAAACGAAGATGAGAGAAAACATCCTTTTATGATGGAGGATCTAGAATACCCAGAATTGGAGGATTAGAGGATCCAGCCAATCTTCTGTAAAATAGTAACTAACTGCGCCTTCAAATTCAGAGCCATGTTCGGTATTACACCAAAGACTTCCTTCATTTCTTTTGACAAAACATACTTTCACAAGTACCACAGGAGTATTTTGTTAGCAGAGTCACATTCTGTATTTTTTCCACTGGATACATATTTGTCCTGGTCACAATTTCACTGGCAAGATCATCTGACAAAAAGAACTAGAAATATTCAAGTTCCATTTTTGGTCCAGCACTTTGAGGAAAGGTGAATATCCCTGCTGTGTGATAGAATACTGGAACTTTATAGGATCACCATCAGGATAACCTTCCAGCTACTTGTTACAAGTTTGTTATTAGTGAAACTTTCTTCTTCATCACTAGCTTCAGATTCACTGGCACTAAGATCACTGCATATTGAAAGAGTTTCTATATTCACTTTAATCACAAAACTCTCCTTCAATCTAACCTTCCCCCAAAATCTGTGTTGCAATATCATCATTACTTACATGCCTTCTCCCTGCCATTTTCCTATAAGCACAACCACATGGATACGACACATGCTCACCTGTTTACACCAAAACACATGGCCTGCCAAGAAACAGAAAAAGTACAACCTGCGCTGTCTGTTGGCTACAGTGCCTACTACCTGGGGAAACAGTCAGACAGGCTCCGAGGTAACAGGAGCCTCCAATGGCTTCCCATTTCACTCAGTGCGTCTAAAAATGTTTAAAAATGTCCTACCTGTCCTGCCTGCCCCGAGCACCTCGTCCTTGGCTTCTGGGTCACATGCTTTTCGGATTTGTATCTGTCTCTCTGAACACCTATTCAGCTCAAATTTCTTCTAATCTTTAAAGGTGGGTTCACTCTAAAAATACGGTTCTCTTTTAGACTTCTGTGTCAGGGCCCTGGATTACGCTTTCCTTGTTCCCAGGAATCCTAGACCAGGACCCCAGTGTTGAAGGCCACGAGGATTTAGGTATCACTTTCTCAAATGAGCTGCAAACACTGCATTGAATTAAGGAGGGTTAAGGGCTCCCGGGCTCAGGCTACTTTTGAACATTTTTCACGCTGGAATCAGCCCAGATTTGAATAAAAGCAACGCGAAACTGGAGCGCATCGGCGCCGCTCCGGTTACCCTTGTTAGAGGGAGGAGCTACTCCAACTTTCCTCCGGGTTTCTGAGCCTCCGTCGTGGACGCGGCGGGCGGGCGGCCGGGAAGCGGAACCCAGGCGCGCGCGCCCCTGCTTCTGGCCGGGCGCGGGTCGTGGTGCACCCCGGGCGCGCCGCACCGACCCGCATGGAAGACGGCGGTGATTCCGAGCCGGTCCCCGGCTGCAGCGGGCTGGGGCCGGGCGGCGTTCGCGGTGGCAGCGGCGCTCACTCGTGGGCCCCTGAGGACGCCTGGATGGGTTCCCACCCTAAGGTCAGGAGGCGCGAGGAGAGCAGCGCGCCGGTCGTGACCCCTGCCCGGGCGGAACTCTTTCTGCCGGCGGGATGGCTGAGGATGCGCGCCGCCCTCCCCGCCGGGCCCGCGGTGCAGCTCTGCTAGCACAGTGCAGTGTCGTTTTGTGCTTGTTTAAACAAATGGAGCCATCGCGCTGACACCTTTCCAGCACCTCCACCCCAAGCCACTCTTAAACTGAGGGCAAGACGTGAGACCCCGCCTCTTTCAAACCCGAGATCCCTGCTAGGCGCTCTCCTGATCGCTGAGTTTTGCTGTCTAGACAGAGACGGGGACAATCTTGTTTAATCTTCAGAGTAACGTAGGGCAGGGTGTGGGCCACAGATAAGACCCGGGCACCCATGACGATACAGGTTTGGGCACAGTTACGTTTACACTTTTCTTTGGACCCAAAGTGTCCAAAGCATCTTTATTTTGCACAGGTTCAGATCCCTAATTTTTCATATTTATTGGAAAATTTGAATAGGTTCTTGCCCAAAGCAGAGCTGCTCACATTGTGAGTGTGTTTTTCTATATTAGCAACAAGAGAGGTAGTTTGCTACCTTACTTTGCTGCAGTTTGAGAAAGCGCTGCCTTAACAGCCCAAGCAGTCAGTGGAGATCTGGGTTTTTCAGAAATCCCAGGTGTAGTAAAATGATGGAATTTCACTTTTCCCCTCGAGAGCGGTAATTCATAGATAATCATCTAAAAATAAGAAAAGGAAAATTTTGAAGGCAAAAAGTCTGAAAAAGAGTTAACCATTTTGCATCTTCTTTTGTTTGTTTTTATCCTCTTACTCTGTCCCCCTTTGTCCTCCCCAAAAGATGAGAAAAAGAAAAAAATAACATAATATGTTATTTAGTGCCATAAAAAGAAAATTAACATGGAGAAGGCAGTGCAGTGGTTAAGAGCATGGACTCAGAGTCACACTCCCTGAGTTTGAATGCTGGTTCTGTCATAAGTTTTGTGATTTGATCAGCTTGCTTGATACCATTATGCTTCAATTTTGCTATCTGAAAAATTGTGATATTATTATATGTACTTACCTCATAGAGTTTTTACAGGATTAAATCAGTTAATATTTATAGGGTGTTTGATGTGAAATGTATATAGAAAGCACAATATAATTATTTAATATGTGAAACACTAGTGACAATTTTTTTAAATCTCATCTAGACTTATTTGGTGTTGCTAGTGAGGTAGTTTACATGTGAGTACTTTCAGATTTTTTTTTCCTCTCTGGAACTAAAGGCTGTGTACTCTGACCATCAAATCTTCCCTTTTGTATATTCTTCTTAAATGATCAAATGGATTTTTTTTTTAAATAGAAGAAAAGAAGTGATAGTGGATGTTTGTTTTTCCAGTTCTGACATTTTGTGATTCAATTTGAAAATTACTGAAGTTCATCCAGTAAAATGGTTTCAGATTTACCATCCTCAAATCTGACTTTTATTTTATTATATTCTCCTGCTTGGAAATCCTCAGTGCTTTCTTACAGATAAATTCAAACTTTTAAGTTGGTCTCCTGGTCTGAATTTATAGATTCATTGTCATTTTCAAATGCATTTGAGGTTTGAGGTGGCCAACTAATAACACTCCTGTTCTCCTGTACCTGTACATGTACGGTGAAGCTGAAAGGAGAATGTGACTTAAGATCTGCCACCAAGGTGGGTCTGTGTCATCTCACCTCTGTGTTAGCCCTGCTCATCCACCTACTTACTGACAGAGCCCACAGCCTCAGGCTTCCTCTACAGTTGTAGGCCCCTGAAAAATGTTCTCCTGATGTTGACTGGCACTTCTGAAAGAAGAAGGAACTTGCTTAGTTTGTTCGTTAAAATCTAACAAATAACTGCCTATTGATGAGAACAATTAGAGAAAGAGTCTAGGAATAATATTGTAGAGACTCTCTCCACATGTAAATAAGAGGCTGGGGAAATAGAGGCTTCCCATTAACATGTCCAAACAAAAATCTTATTAGCAAATTTCTCTACTCAACATTCCCCATGAATAGCGCTCCTCTGACCTGTTGTGTCATGTTTTTTTATTCCACTCACGTGGCTTTTAATCATTTACTGTCATATATTGTTATTTGCCTAACAGTTTTAAGTATGTGTATGTTTAACAGTTGCAGTTTCTCTAGAGACAGAGATCAGACCTTATATTGCATTTTAACTTTGCTGGTACCTAGGTATACCTATATAATTAATGAATATTTATTGATTGAAAGAAAATATTAGGAGATTTTTTTTTCTTCTCTTTTGACAATTACATTTTGATTTTCAGTATTTAGAAATGATGGAATTAGCTATAGGAGATGCCAGCCAAGTTTATGTAGCATTTTTGGTTTACCTGGACCTCATGGAGAGTAAGTTGTTCATTTATATTTTTTGTTTTGGGGGCTATGGTGGGGGTTTGGAAGCTTGGGTTGGGATATAGCATTGTTGACATAATAATCATTTGCTTTTTTGTCAATTACATTTTATAATTTCTTCATTTATTTACATTGGGTATTACTAGGTAACAAAATACTAGGAAAGTCAAGAGGAAGTAGTGTTATGAGTGATGTTTGCTCAGATGAGTATTAGGTAGAAATTTGGAGTTTTTATCTTTTGTTTTTTGATAAATATTATTGTCCACTCAATGATGCTTTTCCAGGTAAAAGTTGGCATGAAGTGAACTGTGTAGGATTACCAGAACTCCAGCTCATCTGCCTTGTGGGCACTGAAATAGAAGGGGAAGGGTTACAGACTGTGGTGCCAACTTCTATTACTGCTTCCTTCAGCCATAGCAGGTGAGCAGGTGATTTTGGTCTTTGTGTAACCAATTAGTTCTTTTACTGAGTATTTCACTAGGAATCTTTAAATTACAGATAGTAATATATATTTTTAAAAGGGTACAGGGATCATACTGTACTTTGACAATTTTCAGAATAATTTAAATGTGAATGTTTAACAAGTATTTATTTAGCACTTACTCTATGGTCAATACCTTTTCAGAGAAAGTATAACTGATAGCAATACTAGCCTTCAGGAAGCAGGAAGTTTTTATATTCTTAGTACAGAAGTAAGACCTTTAGAAGCAACAGGTATTATAAGATGCACCATATAATGAAAATCATATTTGTTATAGGAGTTGGTGACAAGCATGATTAACATGCAAGTTGAAATCAAAGAAAGTTTTGTACAGCTTATGGGACTTTTTTTTTTTTTTTTAATCTTAGGTGCACAGAATTGGATTAAACGTGTTTTTGTTTCATGGCATATTCTCATTATTAGTTCATGACTGGCTTTTAGTTATTTACTTAATTAGGGGTTTTTTGGTTAAAAAACAATTTTATTTTAGAATTAATTGAATTGACAATTTGCTAAACCATTTTTATGATCCTGCAATTAATAACTCAGAGTGCTTAAATCTTTATGTTTTATTTTATGGAAATATTCATAATTACATTATGTAGTAGAATAATATAGAAAATAGCAAAAGTGAGGCCCTTACACACTAAATTTATTATGCCTTTCAGGACATAAAATTTTCTCAACTTTATGTAAATAACTTTTTAATGAATGGAGATTTGTGTGTGGGTGTGTCTGTATGTGTGTGTGTAAGTGATTTCATTTTTCAGTCTCTAACAAGAGCATTGCTTTTACTTCCAGTGTTCTTTGTAGTACAAAATGTTATATATCTTACAGTGGTTCTGCGATTTCAGACTTCTGTGGTTAATGTAGGAATTTTCCTACATTAGTAACACAGAGAAGATTATTGACTTTGAGTCTTTGGTAGCCTTGTAGAGAGAGGGTATTCATTGAGACATGACCTAAAAGTATTTGAGTGGGAAGATGTGAGGGTAACTCACCATGCAAGAAAATACATTTTTTTATTTAAGAGGGTAAATAGTTTTTGTTTATTCAATAATAAAACAGCTACAAAAATAAGTCATCCTGTGTTTACTTTTAAGGATCATTCTTTGTTAGATCATATTGCTTGGGCTTTTCCATCGTAAGAAGTATTTTTTAAGTGATTCTTATGTGTCAGACAATAATCTAATTGCTGGGGATTTCAAGTTGAACAAAACATAGTCATGAAAGTAATACTCTAGCACTGAATGTTTGGTTGGAAAATAAATTTTCTTTCTTTTTCTGATAATTATTGGATGGGATCTAGAAAAAAAAGAGTTGTCTTTTGTTCAGATATTTAATTCAATGTGTGATTTTTGGACTGCCTTCATTTATTTTTATTGCTAGATAATTGAATAGCAGGGAAAATGGAGTACTGATGAGTACTTTAACAGGGACATGTAAAAGTTGTACCAACATCCAGAGGAAGGACGGGAAAAGTCTCCTGAAGCCACTAAGAGGCCATGGTTTATTAGGGCAATTAAAATAGTTAAACACGACTGCCTGTCTACCTAGTCAGAGTAGGTGTGTAGTGATATTCCTTAAGATGGTAAATGAATAAATGAAGGACTGGAACTCAGGAGAAAAGAGGGGAAAGGTGAGAGAGGTGTTTCAGATTATGAAAACCATCTGCTTTCACTTTCGTACTATTACAAATGGTACTCTGATGAATAGACTTTTATGTATCTCCTTGTACCCATGTATGAGATCTTTCCTAAGAAAGATGGTGAGAGGAGGAATGGCTGGGATGTATCATATTTAGACCTTTATGTTTAATTAAAAATCAGTAAAGATGAAGGTGTAAACTTCATCTTAACTTTTAAAGTAAAGTAAGAACTGCCAAATTGTTTTCAAACGGATTATCAGCTTACACTCCCACTGGCAATATATATGGGTCGCTTTCGAAATTTTGAGACAGACTGTTATGGTTCATTATTTCACTTCTAAAAAACACTTTTTACAGTGTCCTTTCTGATTCACCTGTGCAAGTTTCCACTTGTTCTGCTTTATCAGTGGGCTTTATTTGTTTTTGTCCATATGAATTTTACATTTCTTCCCTTTTGTGTATCTCAAAACTTTCATAGTGACTTATGTATAAGTATTCACAGACGAGGAGAAAAGACATACCATGTGTATAACTGACAAAGATTAATTCAGAATATATAAATAGGTTCTATGATTCAAGAGAAAAACAACCCAGTGGGAAATGGACAAAGAATATGAACAGGCAGTCCATAGAATAGGAACTCAAATTCCCAAATCTATTGTAAATCAGGGAAACATAAACATAAAATGTGTTTGTGGTTTGTCTAAACTTTGAAGATTTTCAGAAGGTTATGTCTTTATTATTTGGCAAAAAGAAGGTATTTAGTTTATGGCAAATCTTTGAACAAGGCTGCAGTGCTTTTGGACAGATTAGAAAAAGGTGCCACCTCTGGGCATAACAAAGAAAAAAATCTCTTCTCTAAGATTCAAGGGTTGACAAAAAGTGAAGGTGGATTTCAGACCAAGTTGTGCCAGACACCCTTGTGCAAAGCGTGTACAACTGCACCTAACTCCCTCTCCCTGAAGCATGTCTGTGGAGTCCCAGGTTTCCACAAAGAACACTTTAAAAACTGCTAAGTGGATGGTGTCATGGAAGGGCTTTAAGCAGAGAGGTGATACTATCGATTATTCCTTGTGGTTGTAAGAATACTTTGCATTTGTAGAGAAAGTTAGAGTATTTCAAAGTACTTTCAAAAGTATACTTTAATTCCATTAGCACTAAAATCCAAAGTGGTATACAGTGTATTTGTTTTAGGTCCATTTTACATAAAAACAGCTGAAGTTTAAGATAACGTTTTTATTTGTATCCCTACTTTTTCTAAAAAATAATAAAAGATTAAGTGAGTTGCACCAAGCTCTCACAGTCTTCTTGCTATTAGAGCTCTTCCTACGTTATTAGTGTTTTTAAAATCTTTTATTATAAAATAAAACCAGATATAGAAAGCCACACAATACAAATGTATAGATTAGTGAATAATCATAAGGCAAACATCTTAAGCCCTGTAACTACAACACAGTCAAGAAATGGAACTTTTTCAGCCATTCCATAACCTTTTCCATGTGCCTCTCCCAATCAGAACTCTTTCCTTTCCCACAAAAGTAACCACCATTCTTACTTGTATGATAATATAGGCTTTTCCCTAAATTGTTACCGAGCAAGCAGTAGGCTCAGTGCCTAACACACACTTATGCCAAGGCTTTCTCTTTTTTTGGAGACAGGGTCTCACTCTTGCTCTGGGTAAAGTAACCTTGGTGTTGTAGCTCACAGCAACTGCAAACTTCTGGGCTCAATGGATTCTCTTGCCTCAATCTCCCAAATACCTGGGATTATAGGCACTTGCCACAATGCCTAGCTAGTTTTTCTATTTTTGGTAGAGATGGGGGTCTCACTCTTGCTCAAGCTATTCTTGAACTCATGAGCTCAGGCAGTCCACCTGCCTTGACCTCCCAGAGTGTGTAGGATTACAGGAGTGAGCCACTGTGCCAATAAATGCCAAGGCTTTATTGCAAGTTGGCTGGTGAGGAGACAGGAGGCAATACTCAATTGTGTCTCCCTGTGCTGTGAGCCTGTGAAGCAGAGGGGAACAAGGCATGATCTAATTGCAGCATGCTGTGAGAAGATGCTGAGTCTTGCTTATTACTTTGGTTCCTGTTCCTTAATAAGCACTGGCTCTGCCTGTGGTTGACTTTTTAGTTACAGTTGGCTCCAGGGAATTGAGCACAATTGATTCATCTGGGCATGCTCAGGTTATGTGACCTGCAACTTGGAGGTTTATGGCAACTGAAAAATAACCATTTTATTACACAAAGTTGGACCAAATTGTGCCAGTTCTGTAGTTATTAAGAAGTCCTATTGTTCCCAGGACTTCTTAATGCTGGTTTCCCCTTTTGCCTGCCACTCAAGATAGCTTGTTCGAATGTGAGTGGATGCAAATGATAATATATTATCAGGAATATTAATTTTATATTAAAAACAACCTGCCAACTTTAGTACTTATTACTAGAAACAAGCTATTTAATGCTTGCCACGCTGTACAAACAACATCAGTGTACCAGCTGTAAGTCACCATCTTAGATTCTGCTGCTCAGCTGCTTGAGTATATTGTTTTTAAAAAAATGCTTTGTATTTCCTTCAAATTTCAAATAACGTTTTTGTTAACAGGAAAGCCTAGGAGCCAGAGGAGTTGGCAATTTGCGTGAGGTACAATTTCCTATCCTTACAAAAAGCTTATCATATGTAACCTGATAATGGTCTCCTTTATTGAAGTTCCCAAGTTTCAGAATCTGTTGTTTGTAAAACTGGACCAAACTCTGTCATTTACACAGTTAACCATATCTTAATTATAAAGCATTTCCCTAGTGTTTTGACAGACAATCCTTCTGCATGAGTTAAAAGTAAAAATAACAGTCTTGCCCTTGACTGAGGGGGCGCAGTGACATGTACATTTGTATGGCTTAATCTTTCTATTTATTTTATAGTGTATATGTATTTGCTGACTCCTTAAAAGGTAATAGTTCTAGGCAAAATGTAATATTATATCTGTGTTGCATTTCTAAGAATGTTTAACCAGTTTTTGTATCCATTTCCCACTTACTTTCCCAGGCTTTAGACCTGGTGATTTTGTTTACATAGTTGCTGGCAGGAGTGCAGACAGATTCCATTACAGGGTGAATGTGTATTTAAATGGCTGTAAGTGAATGCATTACTTGGAGTTTGTTACTATTGTTTTCTATAAAGTAGTTATACTTAATATATGATCATTGTTAAAACTATCATGTTTTTCAAGTCTCAGAAGGTGTTGTGTATACTAGTCCTTCTGAAAATACTGATTTAATACTAATGCTAATCTCCATTGGGAAAATAAAATTGGTAAAGTGTCATTTCTGATTATCTGGTAGGAAAATTATGCCAATGGAGTATGAAGTGATTAATTGCTAGAGTTTCTTTTTTTTTTTTTTTGTAGAGACAGAGTCTCACTTTATCACCCTCAGTAGAGTGCCGTGGCATCAACACAGCTCACAGCAACCTCCAGCTCCTGGGCTTAGGTGATTCTCTTGCCTCAGCCTCCCGAGTAGCTGGGACTACAGGCGCTGCCACAACACCCGGCTGTTTTTCTGTTTTTGCAGTTCGGCCAAGGCCGGGTTGAACCCGCCACCTTCGGTATACGGGGCCGGCGCCCTACTGGATGAGCCACAAGTGCCACCCCATAATTGCTAGTGTTTCTTAAAGGGAAGGGCATATCTACTTTTCCTCTCATCTAAAAATACTTCCTAAAGCTAATATAAAATAATTTCTAGTTTGCACTGTAAAATGTCATGTTAAGTTATATATTTGGATGGTATCCACATTAGAGTACTCCAGATTGTTTCTTTGCTCAAGTGAATCTAAGGAATCCATGAAGCACCTTTGGTGAATGACTATAAAATTGTGTGTACACTTTCCTCAGACACAGCAGTGGTGTAATGTTGTATTCATAGATTCACAGAGATCAAGGAGATCTTGTGGAATTAAATGTGAGACAAGAAGAATCCTAACTAATGCTAGAGACCTGTTTTCAGTGCTAAGATTGAAAATGAAGTCAAATTCATGTTCAGATAACTTGAATAGCCTCTCTTTGGACATTCTAGCCATCAGTATATGTCGAGTGCCCTAAATGGGAGAAATGTATTACACAAAAGTTGGGGTAATAATATTACAACTGTCTTATACAAGGACCCAAATTAAGAAGAAAAACAAAAGTGGTTTTTTGCCAGTGGGGTTTTTTTTCCCCGGATAGAACCTATGTCATTTCCCAACTTCAGTGTCAATTTAGTTTCTTCAGCAAGATAAAAGAGATGGGAAAATCATAGCTGACATATTTTAAGCTTATGTGTGGTTATAAGTGAAGTGTTTTATACAATTATAAAATCCTGAGACAGGTAAGATACTGTTTTTTAAAATGATCTATTAATCTCCTTTGTTATAAAAGATCAGAGTTCTTTCCTTAGTAATACCAGTGAGTCATTCATCCTTTCAAGCCTGATTAAATTATAAATGATTCACTCCTCTAAGTGTAGAGAAGGATAGTGAATGTGAGGATGGAGCCTCTAACCTCTCCAATGGTAATTTTATCCCCTCAGTCCCACAAATTTGTGGCATTTTTTTTTTTATAATCAGTAACTAACCTGAATACACTCAGCCATTTTATCTGAGAGAAAACTGTTTCAGTTATTCTCTTTCTTGACACCTTCCAATCTGAGTGTTGTGTTAGAACAGTGGTTCTCAACCTGTGGGTCGCGACTCACAGGAACTGTATTAAAGGGCTGGGGCATTAGGAAGGTTTAGAACCACTGCGTTTGAAAGTTTAAGAACTTTTGTCAAGACTCTTGGCAAGATTCTTAACACAGTCAAAGGGATTTATACCTTAAGGAAAGTGAGAACAATTCAGTGCTCATAAAAAACGAGTGTTAGCAATAATTGGTCCACGTAAGATCATTTAAGTGGACCCATTTTTTAATTTTAAATCCATTGTGTTCATGTTTTACAGGGAGAAGAAAACCCAATATTTTAAAACATTGAGATGTGTAAGAAAAATTAAAATTTTATTTATGGTTATATTAAAATAATATACCTGTCACTAAAAATGTTATAAATGTATACAGCTATACATTTTCTTCAAATATAATGAATGTAAATATAATTGTAGACTAGAGGTAATATTTTAGGATAAAAAGGTAAATTGCTCCAATATTTTCAAACTTGCTCATTCACTTACTGGCTCCCTGCACTCACGAGGTACGAAACATCTCAGACCTTGCCCACAAGGTGCTCGGTCAAGAACTGAGATGGATAGACGTGATGGCAGATCTGTACAGAGGAGAAGACCTAACCTCACCTGCTAAGGTAAGAGGTTGGAGAGTTTAGAAAAACTTCCTGGAGGGCAAGAGTGTTGAAATATGCATGGGCTTTTAATATAGAACAGAGATTTTTGCTCCTGCCAGAAGTAATAACATCAGCAAGGTGCTGAGGGCTGAGAGGGTCTGAAGATTGCACTTAGTTCATCATGAGTGGGTATGTAGCAATGGGCAAGGAGCACCTGCCTGCAGCTGGTGAGAAAGCTCTGGATTGGAAGAGGGGTGCGCAGATGCACAGAGAGAGGGGAAGAGGGAGAGGAAGAGAGAATATGTGTGATGTGAGAGAGGTGGGAGTGGGAGAAGAAGGAGGGGAAGAAATGAGAAGTAGACAGAAAAAAATGTGAAAAAAGGAGCCCTACTCCTGGGAAGCAGTTGTTTAGGGGAAGCAACCTATTAAGGATGAAGGAATTCAAGTGATTAAGGAATTCAAAGGTTTAAGAGAAAGCTAGATAAGCGTCTTGCCACTACAGACTCTTTAGGAAACACTGGTGTATCCTGAAACAAAGGTGGGAAAATTATTTGAGAAGCCAAAATGTTAGGAATTACAGCGCTTGTTTCTATTTTCTGTAATGGCCAATTCAAAGGTACAAATCTATGAGGATACCGGAGATGACCAGCTATTAGTGCAAGAGCCTAAAGTGGGGATTTGAGGAGGTAAAGTTACCCTCCCGTGACTTGCCATTTCTTACCTTCTTTGCTAAACCTTCTCAAGTCTCTGGCCTCTAAATGTTAAAGAGCTCTCATGCTTCAGATCTGAGCTTATCTATTCATTATGCTCATTCCCCAGCAGTCTCAACTGGTTTCACAGTTTTGAATATCACCCATGTTCTGATGACTCCCAAATTTATATCCCCACCTCAATCTCTACCGTGAACCTCAGACTTTCATCTTTAACTGCCTACTTGGCATCTCCAGTAAGATCTAAAAGGCCTCTCAAATTATCACATTCAAAAACAACCTTTGATTTCCCCCGTGCTTGCTCCTTCTGCAGTTTTCTCCATGTCAGTAAATGGCAAGTAAGTTCATTCTGAAGCCAAAATGTTGGAGGTTTTTTTCTTAATATATATGTATGTATATTTTATTTTTTAGACTAATTTTACAGAAAAATGGAGCAGATACCATGGAGATTTCCCGTGTAGTCCCCTGTGTAAGCAGGCATTTTCCCTCTAAACATCTTGCATCAGTATTATACTTTTGTTGCAATAAATGAGCCAATATTGATATTTGAAGTCCATCTTTGTGTTAGGATTCATTCTATGGATTTTGACAAAGCATGAAGCCATGTTTCCACCATCACATTCAGAATAGTTTTCAGTGCCTTGAAGGTCCCCTGTGCTTCCTCTGTTTATCCCCCTGCCCCCACCAAAGCCCTGCCCCGGCAGCCACTGAAGTTTTTCCTTTCTCTAGTTTCTCCTTTCCAGAATGTTATATAGTTGGAATCATACAGTATGTAGTCTTTGCAGACTGACGTTTTTCACTTAAATGTGTGCATCCTGTCCAGCATGGCATTGTTTGGGGGTGTTTAAGGTACTCTAATAGTACACAGTGGTATCTCATTGGTCTTTTAATTTTGCAATTTCTTAAGGACATGTGGTGTTGATCACCTTTTCATATACTCATTTGCCACCCATATATCTTCATTGGTGAGGTCTCTTTTCAAATCTTTTGTGCATTTTTTTTTTTTTTTTTTGAGACAGAGTCTCACTTGGTCACCCTTGGTAGAGTGCTGTGGCGTCACACAACTCACAGAAACCTCCAACTCTTGGGCTTAAGCCATTCTCTTGCCTCAGCCTCACAAGTAGCTGGGACTATAGGCGCCCACCACAATGCCCAGCTATTTTTTAGAGACAGGTTCTTGCTCTGGCTCAAGCTGGTCTCAAACCTGTGAACTCAGGCAATCCACCCGCCTCAGTTTCCCAAGTGCTGGGATTATAGGCATGAGCTACCACGCAGCTTCTTTCATCAATTTTTAATTGGTTTTTCCTTTTTGTTTGAAGAGTTTTCTCTCTATTTGGGATACGAGTCTCTTTATCAGATACATGTTTTGCATATATTTTCTCGCAGTCCATGGCTTGTCTTTTCATTCTCTTTGCATTGTCTTTTGTAGGATAGAAGTTTTTAATTTTAATAGTGTCTGGTCATATTTTTTTATGGATCAGGCTTTTGCTGTTCTATCCTAAAACTCATCACTAAACCCTAGGTCACCTAGATTTTCCTCATGTTTTCTTAATTTTGTGTTTTACGTGTAAGTCTATAATCCATTTTGAGTTAATTTTTATGAAAGGTATGAGATCAGTGTCTACATTCTTTTTTTTTTTTTGCATGTGGAAGTCCAGGCTTTACAGTACCATTTGTTCAAAAGATTCTTCTTTCTCTGTTGGATTGTTTTTACTCTTGTGTCAAAGATCAGTTGACTATAATTATGTTGGCCGAGTTGGGCCCTTTCTTCTATTCTGTTGACCTATTTGTCTATTCCTTCAACAGGACCATGATCTTTTTGTTTTTTGAGATCAATTCTCACTCTGTCACCCTCAGTGGAGTGTGATGGCATCACAGCTCACAGCAACCTCAAACTCTTGGGTATAAGCGATTCTCTTGCCTCAGCCTCCCAAGTAGCTAGGACTACAGGTGCCCACCACAATGCCCAGCTATTTTTTGGTTGGAGTTGTTATTGTTGTTTGGCAGATCCGGGCTGGATTCAAACCCAGCCCGGGCCTGCCAGGTGTATGTGGGTGGCGCCATAGCCACTGAGCTACAGGCGCCGAGCCCAGTACCATGATCTTAATTACTAGAGCTTTAGAAGAGGCCTTGAAGCCAGATTATGCCAGTCCTCTCACTTTGTTGTTTTTCAGCATTTTTTTGGCTATTCTAGGTCTTTTGCCTTTCCATATGAACTTGAGAATCAGTTTGTCAATATATACAAAACAACTTTCTGGGATTTTGATGGGATTACGCTTAAACTAGATCACATTGGAAAGAATTGGTATTGATAGGACACTAAGCCTTCCTATCCAGGAACATGGACTGTCTCTCAGTTCATTTAGATCACCCATGATTTCTTTCATCAGGATTTTATAATTTTCCTCATATAGATCCTAAAAGTACTTTGTTAGATTTTTATGTATTTCTTTCTTTTTTTTTTTTTTGAGACAGAGTCTCAGTATGCCGCCCTTGGTAGAGTGCAGTGTCGGCACAACTCACAGCAACCTCAGACTCTTGGGCTTAAGTGATTCTCTTGCCTCAGCCTCCCAAGTAACTGGGACTACAGGCACCTGCCACAACACCCAGCTATTTTTTGTTGCAGTTGTCATTGTTGTTTTAGCTGGCCTGGGCAGGGTTCTAACCCACCAGCCCCAGTGTATGTGGCCAGCGCCCTAACCACTGAGCTATAGGCACCAAGCCTATGTATTTCATTTTTTGATGCTAATATAAGTGGTGTTTTGTTTTCAATTTCAAATTCTATGTATTCATTACTGGTATATAGGAATTCAGAGAACTTCTGTGGTCCTGTACCCTTGGATCCTGTAACTTCATTATAGTCTTTTATTTTTTATTCTTCCCATTTCTCATACATCCGAATTAAATTATCAACAGATCTTGTCAGTTTTCCCTTAAAGATACATCCAGGATCTTTCCATTTCTCACAACATCCACTGTTACCACATTGGTGTAACTGTTACCACTGTGGCTTAAACTGCTTTTATCTCACCTCCTGGACCTCCTAAATGGTCATTGTTTATAACACTTGTCACATTGATGCTTCTCAACATATTGTATATTTGGCTTTCTTTGATTATTTACTCTCTGCCTTTCTTCACTAAGTTTCATGAAAACAGGAACTTTGTTTTGTTCATTGTTTCATCTCTGTTCTAGCTTGGTACTTGCTACATGGTCCTAAGTAAGTATTCGTTAAATGACTGAATGAACTCTCTTAGGCTACTATGTTCCTGCAGCAGAGATTTACTAAATAATATCTTAAAAATGCAAGGATATAATACAAACAGCCTTCTAAGAATTTCTAAAGATTAGAAAGTCTACATAATCCATCTACTTGGCTGGGTGGTGGTGGCTTATGCCTGTAATCCTAGCACTCTGGGAAGCCAAGATGGGTGGATGGCTTCAGCTCAGGAGTTTGAGACCAGCCTAGGCAAGAGTGAGACCTCATCTCCACTAAGAATAGAAAAATTAGCTGGGTGTTTTGGTGGGTCCCTATAGTCCTACCTACTCAGGAGGCTGAGGCAGGAGGATTGCTTGAATCCAGGAGTTTGAGGTTGCTGTGAGCTAGGCTGATGCCATTGCACTCTAGCCTGGCAGGAGGCTATCTCAAAAAAAAAAAAAAAAAAGCCCATCCACTTGCAGAATTTATCACTATTTCCTATACTTATACTGCAACTATAATGTGCATCAGAGGACAGAGAACAATCACAAGTCCCAGAAGGCAATCTGCCAATGCTGTGAAGAGCTTCCTTATATTTTAGTGAAATTCTTCTTCATCTTTATTCTTTTCACCCTTTTACTCCTTCTTTTTTTCCTAGCAAAAGGACTTAATATTAATGATGGAGTGAAGCATTACTAGAACTAAGTTCTTTCTTGGTAACATTTATAAAAATATTCTTATTTATGAGATTTAATGCTCATATGCTAAATATTTTCTTGAAGGATATTCCATTATTATTTCCCTGTATTTGACAAATATTTCCGCTCTCCAGAAGCCTAGTCCTTATTACAAATTCATTTAATGCCAAATATTTTGAGTCTTAAAGTCTAATAGGTGGGAAAACGACTTCTGTCATTTGGCTTTCCTGCGTACTAATTAGGATGTGTGTCCTCACCTTACCTCTGTTAGAAATCCCCACTTCTGGCAACTTCTTTTAACTGACACAGAATTTTTCTCTCTAAAAGCTAGTAGTTTATTTTAGTAGAATGACTTCCCACTGGGGCGAATAGCTGCACAGGACCTTGATTGTTCACTAAACCCCCCTTGGGATTTTAGCTGACTTGACTTTTTCACTGGGGAGGCATTGGCACAAATCCCAAGGAGGTAGTCTGTTGTCCCTGAAACTTTTATTTGGATTGAGCCTGTGGATAAATAAGGCTTCTCTGGTGCCTCTGGCGCCAAGTTAATTTTGCATTGTATTTCGGAGTTGGATTATAATGGCTCACTCCATTGTACCTTGTCAAGCTTGGCCACATTGAAGAGGACAGAAGAAAATACTTTCTTTGGATTGAAACTAGCACTAATTTTAACCATGACGTATTCTTTTTCAACAACAGTTGAAAAAGTTAAAGAAGTCTTTGATTTCTTATTCTCTGTGTAAATCTCCTGGAGTTTACTTATTCTCTGATTTAGGATCATTCTAAAATAATCAATGCTAAGATTTATGGAAAGCATTGAAATAACTTGCTTGGACTAAAGGGATTAGTCAAGAAGTAGTATTAAGTATGTGTTTGCTTCAGGCTTGTTTTCAAGTTAGTCTAAGATTTAGAATCACCCATCAGTTGCAGAAGTCTTCTCTGAACAGTTACAAGAAAAAAACCTGTTACAAGTATCAGATTTTCTTACTGTTGATCAGTAGCTGTGATCATTACTGATATATCTTTTTTTTTAGGTGAGATCTTTCCCTTGAGATATAACTGAGTAGAAAACTTAAAGCTCTTATTATTAATACATAGGTTATATTTTTCATAGGTAGGTTTCTATCAAATATGAACTATAATGAATTTTATTATTTTAGATTTGCATGATGAAACATCTCTACAATATTTTTCCAGGGAACTGGTGGAATGGTTTGGCATCTCTGTTTTAAATAAATATTTAAACTCTCAAAAAAAATTATACATATTAGGAAACATTGTTCTGTGTTTTCTAAGTTAAGATTTTAATTTTGTAAGCTTATTAGAAATTAAGTGAGATTAAAGTATTCTGGTGAGGGTTTACTGTTCTTAGCATCTTTATAGTTATGTGTGATTCTTTAAGTAAAATTTTGGAAACTTTTGTTGCTGTTGTTGCTGTTACCGTTATTAATATATTGAAAAAATCACAATCTGTTGACTTAGGCAAAAATGAACATTTTTTGGAGTTTATGTAGACCTATAATAGAAAGGTCTCAAGTAGGGAAAGAGGATGGCTTTATTTTAAACATATGTTATAAATGGACTACCAGAGATTCTGAACAAGAGACTTTGTAATAGCCCCTGAGTATACTTTGAATAATATAGGCAGATAAACTATTTTATTCTGTTATTACTGAGAAGATTCATTGATGTTCCCTCTACCCACCTCATCCCAACCAAATAGGATAAACAAGAGCTCAAAGATGGGAACTTCCATTTCATTTTTGACAGTGATTTTTCTCAACTCTGAAAACAAAACTCCCTTGACACCTTTGATTTAATTTTCAAACATTAGGGTTTCCCACATGGGTGTTTTGGGTAAGTATAAAAATGTTTTCGTTTATATTAGAGAACTCTAGAAACAAGTATCAATTGAGAATGAAAAAAGAGCAATGGATGAGATGGAAATTTCTATTCTAAATTCCAATATAGAGGCTAGAACCCCATACAATTTTCCTTAGGGAAAAAAGCACATATATTCATACTAACAACACCTTCTGATTTATATAGTATTATCTCAAGAAGCTGAAAATGTATAAAAGTTGTCTTAATAGGTTTTCTTCTTATCCATGTCCTTAACTGTTCCAGTTAGGGGTATTTAAAGAAATTTGTCTCAACCTATGGCATTGCATTGTCTTTAGAGTGTTATATACTAGGTGTTTAAGTATATATTGTATACTGGGAAGTAACTGTGACTGTAGTGGTGAGGGGAAATTTGCCCTTTCCTCCAGAAAGTTCACTGAAAGATGAATTCAGAATTACAACAGATTAGTGAAAGAAAGGTTTATTTACCAAGACCATGCACATGGGGAAAACTATATAGTGATTATCCAATATCCCAATGAAGTTCAGACATTTTTATATGCACTATTCAAAGGGGAAGGTGGAAAATGAGTATAGGGATGACATACAGTTGTTAGTGAGGATGAGTAGATGAGGGAAACAGATTGACTACTAAAGCAACCTGTGAACCAGGTGTTACTTTTTTATTTCAGATTAATACGCGGGTACAGATGATCAGGCTACATTGTTTGCATTTCTAAGGTGAAGTTCAAGTTATAGTTGAACCTTTCATTCAGGGTTTGTGCTGTGTACCCACCCTTACATTACGCATGTTAGGTGAGAGGTTACCAATCTTCTTCCCTACTTCCCTCCTCCCCTTTCCCTCCTCCACAGTCCCACTTAAATATACTTGTGTTTTTCTCTTATGCGGGTATATAGTTGTTTTTCCATTGGTTTCATATTAGTATTTGAGTACATTGGATACTTGCTTTTCCATTCTTGTGATACTTTACTAAGAAGAATGTGCTTTAACTCCATCCAGGTAAGTACAAAAGATGTAAAGTCTTCATCTTTTTATGGCTGAATAGTACTCCATGGTATACATATACCACAGTTTACTGATCTATTCATGAGTTGATGGATCAAGAGTGCAAACCAGGCCTGGCCCAAATCATCGGAAACATAATACCTAAGGCTGTGTGGGAAGGGTCTCAGGTGTTCTGGTTTAAATAATTTGAGCTAGGCCTGGTTGCATTCTTCATCTATTTTCCTGCAATGTATTGGGATAACAGGAAAAGGAAGGGAAGTCCATTGTCCCCTTTGATCTTTTGATCAGGGTAGTTCAGTTTATGCAGGAAAGCAATTCAATATATTCTTTATACCAAGGAGACATATCTTGTAGTGAAATTTCCTGAGCTCCTTCATGATCATACTGACAACAAAAGATAAAGGTAAATTAAAATTTTAATCGATCCATGGTCTATTTCTTCTTTTCCATCTTTGACGGCCTATAATTTTTTTCGTTGATTGTTATCTTAGATACCGGTTTACCACTTTTTTTTTTTTTTGACTCTCTTTGAAGTTTTATTTTACTAACTTCAGGTCAAATTTCCATAACTGTGTTTTGGTCAGTTTATTATCCTTGCTTGGCTTCCCAAAATGGTAGTAGTACCTAAAGATTTGTAGGGCAGGGAGAAATGACCGCTTTAAGAAGCACTGCATTGACATCTTCCATGGGGCAACAGAGTTGAGCTTCTGATTGTTCAACAAAACAAAGCTTCAATAGCAGCCATGGGGGGAGACAGGAAAACCAGACCGTAGACGCTCTTCCATTTGTCAAAATCAAACTGGAGAAAACCTACTCCACACGGATATAAAAGGTGGATATTCATCTTTTCTTTTTCTGTTGTGGCAACGTTTTTTTCTTTTAATTGTCACATCACGTAGTTTCTCAAGTCCTTCCTTTAGTCCGTCTCCTGTGAGTGTACAGTTCACCCATTGCTAACAGTTTCTCAATTTCTGAGAGAGATGAGCTCCTCAAGCTTTGTTTGTTAGCAACTATAAGTAGAGGGACTCCTTGATTTTCTGATATCCCTAGTTATTTTATGAGGTTCAGTTTTGGCTTCTTCCATCCTTTCGACATCAACAGAGTCCACAATAGCACAAAGCCATCAGTGCATCTGGCATATGACTTCCACAGTGGACTTAATTTCTCCTGACCGCCTACATCCCAGAAGGAAAAAGTGACTGGTTTAGAATTTCCGAAGGTTACCTTAATTTTCTCAGTATTAAATCCTTTGGTAAATATAGTATTTGCAGATTTATTGAACTGCAGCTTATATAAAACAATTGTCTTTCCAGCACATTCCAAACCCAGAATAATGGTGTGGAAGGACTGAAATGAAGGCAGACTGGAGAGGACAGAATCTGGTCTGACAGTCTCTTCCCATTTCCAGCTGTAATAAGTGTCCCAGATTGAAATGTTTTCTTCTTATTGCTTTAGAACTTTTCTTCTTAGGTGATCAGCCAAAAGACTTCTCCCAAAAGAGCCTGGGTCCCAAAGAGAAAGTATTGGCAGACGCTTCTATGCCAGGTGCAGGACCCCACATTGGTTCTGTTGAGCTCTTGGATTAGCTCTCTGGTTTGCAACTTTTGAAGAAGGAAAATTTTTAGTTGCACTAAAAGATTTGGATTGGTAAAGTGATTAGAATTTGCTGTCTTTTATCAGGGCGTCACTTCCAATCAGTGCTAACTAATAAAGTTTATAATTAATATCTATAGTTGTTTTATCTGAATCTCTCTTTGAAGTGAATTGTTTTTTATAAGAATCTAGCTAATGTAATAAAGTTTGACATAGGTGGAAATTATTTTTTAAAAACTAAGTCAATTTCTGGGATTCAGATTATCTATTTTAGAAAATGAACATTTCCTGCGTTTCCACTAATAGCACAGTGTACCTTTGTTTGTTTGGGTTAGTATTTGTTTTTAGCAATAACCCTGGAGACAGAGGTGAATACAAACATTTCATCCCAACTTGCAAGGTAGCAAAGTTGGTATAAGAACCACGTAATAATAGTTGTATTCAAAAGGGCAATTTCAAAAGGGCAGTTTACAAAGCCCTTTCATATGTGCCACTTCATTGAGTCTTACTGTGTCCTGCGTGTAGACATAGAGCTTTTAAAGCACCTTTTGTTAAAAAGACTTTGTCCATTGAATCACCTTTGTAACTTTTTCAAAGATCAACTTCACTTATAGCATGTGAAGAAAGAATACATGTGACAGTATTAACACAAAGGCTGGAGGAGGGAGTGGTACTATATTGGATGAGGAAATGACACCAGAAGTTAATGAAGAAGAAATGAAGAGTACTAGAAATATTAAATATGTTAATATAAAAGACTCTAATATATTTTTCTCTTTTTCCTTTTAATTTTAAAAAGAACATAAACTTGTAGAAAGCAGTAAGTATTATACCGTAGTATTGGGTTTATAATATATAAACATATGCAACTATGAAAGGACTAAAGCTATATCGGAGCAGTCTCTGTGTTTTATTAGAATCAAGTTAATCTGGATAAACTGTGATACATTGTCCAGGGTCAGTGGCTCGCACCTATAATTTTTCATTTTGTTACTCATTGTGTCCTATAATCCAAGCCCTCTGGGAGGCTGAGATAGGAGGATCTAGAGGGCAGCCTGAGCAAGAGGGAGACTCTATCTCTACTAAAAATAGAAAATATCACCCAGACATGGTGGTGGATGCCTTTAGTCCCAGCTACTTGGGAGGCTGAGTCAGGAGGAGTCCTTGAGCTTAGGAACTGGGGTTTGAAGTGAGCTATGATGATGCAACTACATTCTAGCTCAGGAGACAGAGTGAGACTTGGTCTCACAACACACAAAAAAAATTGTGATAAATTTAGGTGTAATAGTAATCTCTAGTGTCTCCATTAAAAACTCAAAAACTATAGTAAAAAAACAAAAAAGAAACTAAAATGACGGCACTAGAAAATGTCTGTTTAATAACAAAATAAGGTGGTAAAGGAGTATCAGATTTGGGGGTTAAAGATATGATATATAGAAAATAGCTAAATGCAGACATAAATCCAGCCATACCAATGTGAATTTTAAGTGCAAATGATTTAAACACTCAAGGCAAAGGACAGAGATTGTCAGACGGAATATAAAAACAACTCTATGCTATCTGTAAAAGACTAACTTCAGATTCAGAAACACTAATTTTGGAGAGTTTGCAGCTACTTCTGTACCATTCTCTTCTTTCCTTTCTTTCTGTGATTTCAGTGACAATGATTCCAATGATACGTATTTGATATTGCACCAAAGGCCTCTGATGTTTTTTATCTTTTCAGTTTCTTGTGATCTGTTTTCAAGTTTGCTAGTGCTTTCTTCTGCCATGTCTGGTCTACTAGTAAGTCTGGTCAGTTCTGTGTTTGTCTGTGTGTGTGTGTGTGTGTGTGTAATTAGAATATCCACTTTTTTAGGATTTTCATTTTTATGTTTCAATTTTACTGTGTGTGCATATGTATTAGAAATTAGAATATCCACTTTTTTAGGATTTTCATTTTTATGTTTCAATTTTTTATCTTATTACTCATTTTGTCTGTTTCTTTCTAAATACTATAACATTTATAGCAGTTATTTTAGAGTCATTAGCTATTAATTCCAACATCTGAGTTTTTTAATAACCTTTTTTTCTAAAGTTCTTATATTGACTTTTTGCTCTTGAATTTTTAACTACATTTTCCTGCTTCTTCACGTTGCTTAAAATTTTTCACAGTATACATGACATTGTAAGTAATAAGAGACTGGTGTTGATGTAATCCCTGTCCCCAAGGACTCATTCTTTCCTATATCTGGCAAGTAGGAGAAGGGGCTGAATTGGTCAGTCTAATCAGAAGTTAAGGAGTAAGTCTCAGCTTTAATTATCTCTTCTGGTTCAGATGATCTGAGAGTGGGATGAGGCCCTTGGCCTCAACAGGACCTTGTGATTAGAGCTTGCTTGCCATTGGCTAGCCCCTTACCCAGCATTTCATACTGTTGCTTATTAGCAGAAGTCCCAGGAGAAAAAGTGATGAACTGGAAGGATTGGGATCTTTCTAGAGTCCAGTCCACCGTGCCAGCTCACGTGTGGCTGTTTCTCCTTGCGTTGCTGTTTTGTCTTTGTCCCAGTGAAGTTGCTTGGCTATTAACAGCTCACTCCTCTAGCCACCTGTGCCCACACTTAGCAACTATCCTGGGAGATGGAAGGGGCTAACTGTTGGTCTCCACTCATTTCTTGTTAGAATTTAATTCCTTTAAATTTTGTGTTCACATATCCTTTATGGCTTTGAAGAAAAATGTGATGTCTTTAAGTTAGTCATATGTTTTTCTTTTTTTCTATGGTAGGAATGGTGGTCTTTTAAGATCTTCTACATCCTGATTTGAAGTGGCCCCACCTCTTGCTTTGTCTTTGAATCAACAATTTTGAAAAGAGAAAAGTTCACTGCCTTATGATCATACTTTTTAATATAATTATTATTTTTAACACCTTTTCATGGTATAGAGTAGGAGTCAGTGAGCCTTTTTTATGTTTTTTTTTTTTGAGACAGAGTCTCACTTTGTTGCCCTCGGTGGAGTGTCCTGGCGTCACAGCTCACAACAACTTCAAACTCTTAGACTTAAGCGATTCTCTTCCCTCAGCCTCCCAAGTAGCTGGGACTACAGGCACCCACCACAACGCCCAGCTATTTTTGTTGTTGTTGCAGTTGTCATTGTTGTTTTAGCTGGCTCAGGCTGGGTTTGAACCCACCAGCCCCGGTGTATGTGGCCGGCACCCTACCCACTGAGCTACGGGCACGGCCGAGCAAACCTTTTCTTGAAGGGCCAAATAGCAAATAATTGAGTATTTGTGGACCGAGCGGCAAAATTGAGGCTACATGTAGGTACTTCTGTAACCATTAAAAATGTGCCATTTACTGGTGTAAAGATCATTCTCGACTCATGGACCATAAAAGAACAGGTGACTGTAATTTACCTAATATAGAGACAAGTGACAAAACAGTTGAACACAAAGCAGACAAATAGCAGTTCTGGGATCTACTTTGTTTCCAAGTGCCATATGGTCTACCACTACAAAACACTGTATCTACAATAATAAGTACCAAAACTGATGATCTTGAGCTATCAAGACAAGTTGAACTTTTGTTCAGTATAATAGAGTTGTATAACAAATTTTAGAAAAATATTTGTCAGAAGTATATTTTAAAGTTTACATACCTAAATGAGTTAGCTATAGCATATGTAAACCTTTATTAAGAAAAATCTCGTTCATTTTGCCCGTGAACTCTACTACATGTTGGGCATTAATTTTTTTTTTAAAAGTTTCACCCTCAAAATGGTTACAATCTAATGGAAAAAACCACTTAGATATGTAAATATTTAATATAGTGATTAGAGTAATATCTGTTTACACAAAGTACTGTTGTGGGGTAAGATGTATGATTTTGCCTAGAGGTTGGGGAAAGGTGAAAGAGAAGAATTAAGAGAGAAAACGATCCGATTCTGACCTTTGAAAAGGAATTAATGTTTTTCCAGGTAGACTTATTTACCTAGTAAATGTTGCTTGATAGTTATGCTTGAAAGCTGAGTATTTGCATATTTTTGATTTAACTCTTTCAAAGTCATTTTAGAACTGGTTTGAATATGAGGAAACAAACATAGAAACTCATTCTCTTCTCAAATTAATATTTTTATGTAGAAACTTAAATGTTAGGTATAGTTGAGCAGCCTTTTATGACTGCTATTTAACTAAGCCAGTTACACCCTTTAATATATTGCACAGTGATTAAGTGATATTTTAAAAAGGACAATTTAGTTTCAGCTTTTCCAGAAGTTTTTTTGCTGTTTGAAATTGCTCTTAATATCTCCAGTCTCTACTGTAGATAAAATGGTTTGTAATTATTGTAAGAATATTTCAAAGCAGAGACTTTTCTTTTTAGATTCTTTGTGGATTCAATAGCTAAGAGGATGGATAAAGTGTAACTGTGGGGATTTTTACTTTGAGTTGAGAAGTAGAACTTAAGGGAACAAATTAATCTTTTGCTAAGAGAATAAAATGTTACTTATAAAGTATTCACTGATGGAATGTTAATATGCTAATAAATATCTTTTTAATTTCTGGAGAATTGGTTGGCTTAATGAAAAACAACTGATCATTTTTTATTCGCCTTTTTAAGAAAGCTTCTCAGGAGTTTACATTTTCCTGAGTTATTAAACACAGGCTTCATTGGGTAGATAATAAGGATTTTTCCTTCGTGGTAAACAAAAGCTAATAGTGCTTTGGAGACATAGGTATTAGATTTGGTAGATCATTTTCTACAACAAACAAACTAAAATTCTGACATTACCAAAATTTTTTAAAAATAAAAATTTTATTTCTCTCAGCTTTTATTGTTGTCAGAAGACATTGAGAGCCATAAAAATATCTCTCCTTATATCTGATAATTCTGATACTGGAAGGGCTTAACAGAAATACTTAAATAGAAACAATTGCATGCAGAAAGATGATCATCGTAGCTTATCTTTATTGGCATCTCCCTCTTTTGATCCTCCCCCCCAAAATAAACTTAAAGAACTGCACAGTAGGGACCAGCACCCGCCACACGGGAGCATCCCGCCGCATCTCCTGGTGTTTGGGTCTTACCTGTGACAGCGGGAAAAGAAGATGGCCTTGCTGTGCTACAACCGGGGCTGTGGCCAGTGCTTAGTTCCTGAGAGCAATTCTGATGATGCTTGCACATACCACCCAGGTGTTCTGGTCTTTCATGATGCATTAAAGGGCTGGTCTTGCTGTAAGAGAAGAACATCTGATTTTTCTGATTTCTTAAGCATTATAGGCTGTACAAAAGGCAGTGAGAAGCCCCCAGAGCCTGTCAAACCCGAAGTCAAGACTTCTGAGAAAGAGCTCTTCGAATTGAAACCTAAATTTCAGGAGCACATCATTCAAG
>CAUYON010170424.1:0-23866 GCA_963573935.1 Arctocebus calabarensis
GTCTTTATATAGTGATCAAGAAAATGCCATGAAGGCTATCTGTAACAGTATGATGAAAACATTTCTGAATGTATATGAATCATGCCCTATGATTGCACCAATGTACAGAATTATGATTCAATAAAATTATAAAAAAAAAAACTGGGATGGGTAGTTCAAAGTGTAAGAGCAAATGGTTATTGGAGCACAAATGAAGATGGGAAGGCTAACTCTGATTGAGAACAATTTGTGCAGCAGAAATTTTCCCTATGCCCTAAATAAGACAAAAGGGCCTCTTGGAGCAAACAGTATATACAAAAAACACCAGATATATTCAGAAAACAGGGGTTTTGCAGTTTTTCTAAACCAGGTTTTCTAAGTTATGGGCCGAAGGTATGAATCTTCAGGATTTCAAGGGGTATGTTGGTCTAAATAAGCACCAAATGCTGAGGCCAGACTGAGTAACCACAAAATGCCTTTTACATAACTACTTTTCCTTAAATGTGATTTAACTGCTTAACTGGTGTTGTATGTGATAATAAAGTTGTAATTCTGCATTTTTTTGCATCAGTGGATACACAAAGTACAACTGCTAAAATAGATAGACCTTGAAAATTATTAAGATTAAAAAGAGATCTGTGCATGAAAGATTTGGGAACTACCAGAGTACTAAACAGGAGAGGTCTAGCCTTTCTACTCTTTCAAGGGCATCACTCTGGAGATTTACTCCTACTGTAAGTTTTCCCTTACTAGCACAGTTTCTCGTTGTCATACAACTATGTTCTATTTCTCCCAGTCAAGAAAACATTCTATTCAGCCGGCCAGGTTTTACCAGGAAAAAAGAAATCCTGAAAAAAAAAAAAAACAAAACACATTGGGTGTGCATACTTTCTGATTCCTATTCTAGTACTTTCTCTATGGGCTGTGCTTTCAAAATACATTTGCTATCTGATTTCTTATCTCCATAGGTACCATTACCATCCTAGTCCAAGCCACTATCATCTCATTTTGGGATCCCAGCAGCCTCCAAACTGGTCTTTCTGCTTTCACCTCTGCCTCTCCCACACTTTATCTTCAACATAGCATCCTGGAGTGAGCCCATTAAGACATAAGTCAGATCATGGCATTCTTCTGCTCAAATCCCCCTAAAGGTTTCCATCTTGTTCAGAGTAAAAGCATAGTCTACACAATCACCTCTCAGGACCTGTACTTTCCTCAAACTTCTCTCTCTGACGCCATCTCCTACACCCCTCCCCCTCCCTCCCTTACTTCACCCTAACAGGATGCCTTACCAGTCCCCAAACTTGCCAGGTGACTTGCCTCAGCTCAAATAGTGACAGCACATATGCCTAAAAACCTACTAGCAAGTTTTCTCTTTTTAGCATGATTTTATTGCTTGGTTTGCAGTGAAAAATTACCTTGGCCTCTGAAGCTAGCTTATGGTAAAAAATTGCCTTTGTTTGTAATTTGAGAACATTGTCTAGAAACTCCACTAAAAAATACATGTATTTTTCTTTTTAATATATTCTCAATAACTTACTATTTTTTTATCATGTAGCCCCTTTTCAGCTTTCATCCTATTTCAATTCTTTTTATTATTGCAAGTGGTTGATAGCTCTCACCTATATAAAAATTTTCTCTTCCTTGCCTTCTAAAACACATTCTAAATATCTCCTATCTTATTGATTGTTCTAATCCTCCTTCTAATTTCCACGTATACACTGAGTATTCCGAAATTTAGCCTAGACTTCATTCCTGTTCCCAATTGCCTTATAGTCGTAGCTTTGTTGATAAGTTCCAATGTTATTTCAAACTTAACATGTCCCAAATTGAGCTCACTCAGTTCTTTTGTAGTCAATTTTCCCAGCAAATCATATCTTCAGTGAATGCACAACCATTGACCCAGACACTAAGCTATAAATCTTCCAGTTCTCACTTGCCTGCCACACCTATTGCCTTGCATAGCTTTTTTAGAAGAGGATATTTTTCCCAAGACCACATAGCCCACTTTTTTGAATATACGAAGCTGGATGGCTTAATGCAAATCTGTCCTTAAAACTGGACAGACTCCACAGTCAACAGAGCCATCTTTTAGCACTCTAAAATGATAGATGTGGATTCTGAATCCCATTCTGAAACTGGGTTTGTATTCTGGTTCTGCTTTTTGTGATCTCAGTAAAGTAAGTGAACCTTCTTGAATCTGTTTCCTCATCTGCCAAATGGGGATAATAACAATTACCACACATACTCTTTGGGAAAACTAAATGGAATCAGTTAGATGTAAGTCCCTGGTGACATACTGATGCTCTTAACAGGACTGTAAAATATTTAGTTCCCCTTACTCTTTCCTGGAAAATGAGGCAATCCCACTTGCTTAAAAATCATTCCACTCAAATATGCTTGAAATGTGCCCCTTCCTGGGCGGCGCCTGTGGCTCAGTGAGTAGGGCGCCTGCCCCATATGCCAGAGGTGGTGGGTTCAAACCCAACCCCGCCAAAAACTGCAAAAAAAAAAAAAAGAAAGAAATGTGCCCCTTCCCAGGTTGGGAAAATGATCCAGCTGTGATTTACAAAGACAAAGCAGAAGGAGTTAGCTAGAGAGTGAGTCACCTGACTTGTATGGAATGTGCAATTGATTGTTAATAAAATCATATTACAAGACGATGGGATATTTTTGTTTGTTTTGTTCTGTGGAGTTCTGATGGGAGTTTGGTCTTACCACTCACTCGTAGGCTGAGAGCTCTACTTGGGAACTAGTTAACAGAATTAAAAGAGAATATAAATAAATAAAAAACAAGAGAAAATGGATAGTGATTAAAAGTCTGGGCTCTGGAGTAAAATTGCGTGAACTCAGTCCCTCTCACTCCCTGTGGCCTGGAGCCAATTATTTAATTTCTCTGCTCCTCTTTATAACATAGGGCTTCTGTGGGGATTAAGCAACATCATAAACACAAAGGATGGAGAAAAGAGTGACCGTTTAACAAGCCACCAAAGAGCCATTGTGTGCAAAGTTCCCTCCATGAGTGTGCATCCCTGTCCTGGAGAAGAGAGTCATGTGACCTGGTTTATGGAAAAGATTATAATTAAGCAGTGGTTAAGACAGTTGAAAGAGGATAGTTAAGAGTTTTCAAATATTGGTTTTAGATATTATTCTGTATATTCTCATTCTTTAAGTTGGGTAGTCACCTCACATTTCTGTTTAGCGCATAATCAAGGTTATTCTAGAATAAGGTTATTTTATATTAAAAGTCCAAGCAGGTCACTATTTCAATCCTATTCCTCTCCATTATTCACACAGAGAATGACCTTTTCCTTGGGCCAATGCTCCCATTAACAAGCATCGCTATCCTCTTTATTGTAGCTATCATTAAAATACATGTGATCCTAAGAAGAAATAATGTAACCTTCTTGGGGCCTGAATTTCCAAAGTTTTCATTTTCAAAGCTATACAATAATGGAAAAAAAAAATCACAACTAAGGAGTAAGACTGCTTCTTTATTTCAATAATGATTTCAGTGGATAGTGAACACCAACTGCATTGCAATCAATAGCATTCTTTCATCATGGGCTTAGTATAAAACACTTCATTTTTCTCTCTCTGAAACTCCCATTCTCATAACAAAGTTTGTACTGACTTCCTAATTCCTTGCCAATAGATTCTCTTTTGAATTGTGCATTCTCACTAAAGTAAAAAAAAAAAAAATAGATCTCTCTAGAGTATCTACATTTGGTCCAAATTAAAACCCTGACATTACCCTGATAAAGTCATGGCATGGAATTTAAGCATCCAACAGATAATCTGCTTGCTGACCTCAAGAATTCTTTTTGGAACCCCTGAAATCATATTAACTAAATTTGGTAGGCTGGGCACAGTGGCTTATGCCTGTAATTCCAGCACTTGGGAGGCTGAAGTGGCTGGATTGCCTGAGCTCACGGGTTTAAGACCAGCCTCGGCCAGAGTGAGACCCTGTCTCTACAAAATAGCTGGCATTTGTGGCAGGCACCTGTAGTCCCAGCTACTTGGGAGGCTGAGGAAAGAGGATCACTTGAGCCCAAAAGTTTGAGGTTGCTATGAGCTGTGATGCCACAGCACTCTACCCAGGGTGACAAAGTGAGACTCTGTCTCAGAATAAATAAATAAATTTGATAGAACAATTTTATTCTTTTTCTAGTCAAGTATCTTCCAAACATAAATAATCTTATCTTTTTGATCACTGTGATTTTATTGTGGAGTAGTAATTGAAGTAACAGCAAATTAAATCCATTTTTTTTTTTTTTTTGAGACAGAGCCTCAAGCTGTCTCCCTGGGTAGAGTGCTGTGGCATCACAGCTCACAGCAACCTCCAACTCCTGGGCTAAAGTGATTCTCCTACCTCTGCCTCCCAAGTAGCTGGGACTACAGGTCCCTGCCACAACGCCTGGCTCTTCCTTGGTTGCAGCCATCATTGTTGTTTGGCGGGCCTGGGCTGGATTAAAACCCACCAGCTCAGGTGTATGTGGCTGGCACCTTAGCTGCTTGAGCCACAGGCACCAAGCAATGAAATCCATTTGTAATCATGGCTGCCCAAAAACTTGCTTAATAGTTTGTGTCTCTGGAGGTGCCCATAGCTCAGTAGGTGCTGACCACATACACTCAGGTTTGAACCCAGCCCAGGCCAGCTAAACAAAAAAATAGCCTGGCATTGTGGCGGGCACCTGTAGTCCTAGCTATTTGAGAGGCTGAGGCAAGAAAATCACTTAAGCCCAAGAGTTTGCTGTGAGCTATGATGCTACAGCACTCTACCCAGGGTGACAGCTTGAGACTTGGTCTCAAAAAAAAAAAAAAATCTCTCTCTCTCTCTCTATATATATATATAGTTATGTGTCTTGGTGTAATTACCTGAAAGTGGATATAACACCAATTGCACCTACATCATAAGATTACTGTGAAGACTGACGTAATGTATTGGTTAGAAATTGGTTGGAAGAGTACCTTAACAGTACATCAACTGCTATTAAGCTATTATTATTGTTATGATTATCCCTTCACTCTATTCCTGAAAATACAGTAAGGTAAGACAAGGTAAAATCTATAATGTCAAAATGTAAAGAAACCTCAGGCTCATCATGTTACAAATGGCAGTCCAGGCTACTCAGCTTAAGAAGGCCAAAATCCCTTGGACGGAAGAAGGAAAAAATACAAGCAATTTTTCAGACCATGCCTTAAAAACAAAAAACAGTACTTTTCTAATTAATGAATTTTTTTATTTGCAACCTGGAAAGCTTTTAAAGTGGAAGGGTCTTGACTTGATTTCATCCCAGCCAGCAATAAATTGCTGCCAGGATAGAGAGGAATGATTGAGGATAGAGAGGAATGATTGAGTACTGGCGTGAAAAATATTCACCTAAATTTTATGCATCTCATTTCCGTCTTTCCTCTCCTGGGACAGATAGAGTTCACATGTAGACAACTGGCCTGAGTTTATCCCTCCCTATTACAATGCTGAGTAAATAGTGTCAAAAAGATTAGAACAAAAACTGTTAAGACAAGAACTTGTTTTAATCAGAAGGAAGGAAACTGTCCCTTCATCTGAGAATGAGTTGATGTGATTACACAGTCAGGAAAGGCATCTTATTTACATTAAAAATGACAAAGGCCTCTGTCCTCGATATGCATTTTGCAATACTATTTACTGTAATCGTGTGAATAAGCTAAGCAACATTTTCCCTTAAGGCTGACTACCTGAAACGAAAGATTTTGTCTAGGACTGTAAAGGCAAAAACAAACAAAAGCGTTCATGGATGGTCAGAAAACTCATTACAAACAGAAATCGAGCTTATGTATAATATAGAATATTTGACTGCAAAGTTGAGTTCTCTAAAGTAATGCGTTTATGAAACTTTATCTTCCATTCCAAAATAAATATTCACACAATATAAAAAGTATGCAAAAAGTTACCAGGGAACTTGCCAGGGAATATGAGGCCTAGAAAGAAGCAGTCTCTCAGTGGTGCCAGGATGTAGGAAGCATTCCATATAGAAATGCCAGTGTCCTTAGCACATAAGTAAAAGGAGAGGAACGAAAAGGAGGAGGACTCTCTTGACCCAGTAAGAACATATGAATGAATAAAATGAGTAAGTAATAAATAAATAAATAGAAAGGAATTCAAGTAGTATTACTTTAAGTACATTTAAAGGGAGAGAAATGGTTAGACAGTGAAATAATTTTGTTCAGATGATTTAGGAGAGAAAAGGGGTCTTGGGTTTAAGAACACTGAAGAAAAAAACAACAGATTCTGGAAGAAACGAGAAAATATGACTCAGAACAAAATATGGGAAAATTGGTTTTCCAAATTGAGACAGAGGCAAAGAGAAAAACAAAACAAATGCCTTAACATTTTATTGTACAGAATACTTCCCAGAACATTTGGCAAAAGCTGTCTTTCTTCATTCCTACTTCCAAAAGTAGCCTTTCAAATTAGACTTTGTTCTTTTCGCCATGGAAAATGCCTTGAGTCCAGATATTGATGACCTCAAAGATCCCACTGACCTCAGTTCGGACATCAAGGCAGTTGGTGTCAGGAACCGGGACAGGAAAGCATCATAAGCAGATTTCTATTGCAATAGCGGAGAATGACCCAAATGCAAAATCCTAGACATATAAAGGTAGAAAGTACACAAGGATATAAAGAAACAAGTGATAGGTGATGCGTAATCTCTAAGGATCAACCCCTTCTAGGAGTAGTCCCAGAGGTGGAGCTCAGGCTTGACCTTGATGAAGGGCAAATCAGAAAGACGTTCGGCCTTTCACAAGGAGGAACAATATGATCAAGTGCTATGGGATATGGGATAAGTGAATGGAGGAAAATTCATTTTACAGGATTAGTGGAGTCCTAAAAAAGGTTCTTAACTATCAGCCTAAGGGGATGGGATTTTTTTTACTGTCATTACAGGTGAACTTAGTAGAGGATTTGGGACACAAGAAAGACACTATAAGAGAAACAGTGTAGAAAATTCACTTTGACAGTAGAGTGCAAGAGTGCAGCAGAGAGGAAAAACTGAAGTGGGACTCTATTTTAATAGCCCACATAGCCAATGATGATGGACAGAAATAAAGTGGCAGACTACCTTGGTAGACCAAGGGAAAAGTTCATGGATCAAGAGATTATATAAAGAAAAATGACTTATTATTGGGGTAGGAGGAAAATAACAAAGAGGTATTATTAGGTTACATGCCTAATCCTTCTCTCTTTTTTTAATTTTATTTTTAATCGATGCTTAGCAATTACACATATGTATGGAATACAGAGTGAATGCATAATGGTCCAATTAGGGTAATTAGCATAACTAACCTCAAACATTTATCCTTTTTGGGGGGTCTCTCCTTATTTAAGTGTTTATTTGAAAGGCCTTTTGGCACTTAATTTTAGATACTGAAGTAGACCAGAAATCTTAGAAATGCTAAGCTTATCTTCTCTAACTTCATGATCTTTTCTCTTGGATCCACCATCAACTTATCAAAAGCCAATGACCTTTTAATGCCTTCCAGGAACCTTCTGCTATGAGATTCACATATAACGTAATTCTAGGGGAGAAATATCTGCAGCACATATTCCAATGAATTTTCTCGGGTTTCTCTAGAAAACATCTTAATTGTAGAAAAAACATCTCTGAGGTTACTCTCAATACAAAGAAAGATGAGAAATATAAATATGATAAGCATGAGACCACAATGATAAGCATGAGACCACAGGTAATCTGAAAATCAGCATTTTTTAAGCTCTGAGTTGACTCAACACAGATAACAAGAGTTCTAACTGAATTCCTTTCCCCCCAGAAAGTCTTAAAATATCAGTACCACACAGTTTCAATTGACAAAATACGGGCAAAATATTTGCGCTTCAAGTCTTCCTGCATTTCTGATATGAAGGGGGACGGAGCAGTGTTGACTGGACCCATCGAACACTTACTGATATAATTGACCTATCCCTAAGGGACATGTTATTAATCCTAACCTTTATTCATTTCTAATATCACTTGGATGACCACATTCATCCCAAACAGCATATATGAAAAAAGAAATCATATTCATAATCAGTCTCCCACCATCTGCAAACATGGTGCTTCTCCAAGGATTTCTCCCAGAAAATAGTGCCAGAGTACATGCAGGTACAGGTGCTATAAACTTGGGGGTTGTCTTGAAAACCCTACTCATGCTAACTCCTGGCACCAAATCAATGTAATTCACATCAAGTCTTATTAAATCTACTCTGAAACATCCTTTGAATTTATCCACACCTTTTCATCTCCACTGCCTCTATCCTCTTCCAAAACACCATCATGCTCATCTAGACTGAGGAAATAGGATCCTTCTTTTCTCCATGTCCAACTTTCCATTCTCCGAGGCATTTTCCACAAAGAATTCAGAGTCACAGTAAGAACAAAATAACTGTTAGATGTTACTACAAACTCCATTTTATTTTTCTGTTCTCTTTAATGTGAAGTACATCCCTTTTTCTTTAATGTGCTTTAGTTTATTATATCACTATCCCCTTCTGTTTAATGGCTTTCCACTGTGCTTAAAATGAAATCAGTTTTTACAAAGACCCACAAGACCTGCCTGTGTGGACCTTTGCTCATTTCCCTGAACTGACCTCAGGTCCCATCTCCTCTGTTTGCCTCACTGCAGTGACAGTGACCTTTCTCCATGAATGACCAGCTAGTCTTTCATTTTATGTATATTTATATATTTGTTTGCTTACTATATTTTCCCCCACAAACCATAAAGACCATGGGAATAGAGATCTTTGTCATCATAAATGACGGGTATTGAACAGGTCTATCCTACATCATGAACCCAATAAATACTTGATAAATAAACAAGTTCTAAAATGTAACCTCCATTAAGACAAGACCCAGATACCTGATATTTCTAGTTTACTGTTATATCCCTGTCACTTGGTGATATGTGCCTTGGGTACACTGGTAGATGCCTTTAAAGTTTTAGTCCAATGAATAAATGAAAGAAAGAGTTCACAATTTTCCCAGCTAACAGCTAATTCCATTAAGGCCAGATCTAATTGGAGAAAATTCTCTCAAAGTGAGTTGGATTCTCTCATTCTATAACTTCTATAATTCTGCCCTTGCATGTAGGCTGGACTACACAAATAAGATTGATCTCTCTTTAGCATGAGAGAAGTATGGGCACCTGCCTCTTTTGTCTTCCTCCAACCAATTTTCAAGTCAATGAGAATTCACTGCTAGACCTATCCTAATTCTATGTATCACCCTCTGCATATGCCACAGCTTTATTTTTCCTCTTGAAATGCATCCTTCCAAACTGTATCTGTGACATATGCTAATGTATTATTATCTCCATATTTTCTTACTGGATATTTTTATGACCATTACCTAATTACATACCTTGACAGACAGGCTCCAGTAGTAATTTATTTTAAACTTTCAGGTTACTGTTAAACCCCAGGAATGTGATTTAACCAGGTTATCTGCTTCTAGAATTTATCCATTTGACTTCTGAACCTCAGGATTTTACATTTATCCTTAGTAAATAGCAATGAGATTTAACTCTAATTTCCATATAACTGAGATTCCTTTGAGTCCTAGTTTTGACATCCAGGGCACTAACTTCCTATCTCAGTTTAATCTCATCCAACACCCAAAAATATTCACTGTGTTTATTCTTATTTTCTTTTTGTAGTTTCATTCTCAAAATTCTGCTCCCTTATCTGCTAAGAAGTAACTCTTTCCTAGGTCTCTGTCATCTTTCCAATGGCTCCTTTTCAATCTCTTCTGAGGCTTTCCTACACATACTCATTTGCTCATTCATTTGTTAAATTGTGAAATAAATGTTCATTGAGTAGCTTCTCTGTGCCAGGGACTAAGCAAGGTGCTGGAAATACGAAGGTTAGTAAGTTACAACCTTTGTCTTCAAGCCCATTTCCCAAAACTCCCTTGGCCTTCTTTTATCACTGGGCAATTTCGTATCACTGTGTATAATTATTACTTTAACTAAAAATATAGACTTTAAGGCCCAGTGCAGTGGTTCATGCCTATAGTCCCAGAACTCTGGAAGATGGAGGTGGGTAGATACCTCAAGCTCAGGAGTTACAGACCAGCCTAAGCAAGAGCAAGACACCATCTCCCAAAATATCCAGGCATTGTGGTAGGCACCTATAGTCCCAGCTACTCAGGAGGCTGAGGCAAAAGGATCTCTTGGGCCCAGAAGTTTGAGGTTGCTATGAGATGTGACACCAAGTCACTCTACCAAGTGTGACAAAGTGAGACTCTGTCTCAAAAAAACAAAAAAATAGACTTTTGTAAATTCTAAACCAGTATGTCCAGGCCCATAATCCCAACATCCCTGCGCTCTAGACATTTATTTCTAGAGGTTTACTAGATTTCACTACATTTTCCTATAAAAGAACTCCAAGTTTAACTTGACCAAAACTTAAATGATTGTTTATCACTTCAACTACCTCCATGACACTTCCTGTATCCCTGATCTTTATTATGGTACCATCCTTGGCCCAGCTAGCAAACTGGAGCTCCTCAAATTTCCCATCACTACACTTAACATTCACTAAACTGTGTCACCAGGTCTTGCCAATGTGATCTCATAAATACTTCTTTACTACCTCTCTTCCTCCACATCCCTACTGCTACTATTTGAGTTGTTATTGTCTATTTGCTAGATTATTCTTATGTTTTGTTTCCAATGCCTTTGTCTCTAAATGCATCCTTCACACTCTTCTCAGGACCCCAAATGAAACTAAGAAACTTTACAAAAAAAAATTGTATTCTACATAGCAGAAAGATTTCAGCACAGAAAAGAAGTAACTGAAACATGAGGCAAATAAAAAGCTAATATGGAATAGGGAAATTTAGCCAATAATAATACCTAATGACTATGACTCCAATGCTACTCTAAGTACTCTGCATGTTATTTATTCAATCATAGATGCCTCTATGAGGATTGATAAGGAAGCTGAAAAGTTAACACATCCAAGGTCATGTGGCTAGTAGCTGATAGATCTGAACCCACGTTGTCTGTCTCTAGAGCTCATGCTCTTTTAATTACTCACTGTGCTGCCTCCTTGGAATGAAATGGAAGCACAAAGGTAAGCTGTAAAATTTTATACTGCAGGAGGTCGACAAATTTAAGAATCAAACAGCCAACACAAAGAGGAAAGAAAACAGTCAGTTACAAGATTAACAATGTCAGAAAGGAAAAACAAACTAATTGGCCGTGGAAAACATGGCAAAGCTTAACACTAAAACCAATAAAAAACAACTGGGGCAGACTGACAAAAGACAATTTGGCTGCTCAGAGCTGTCAGGTTCTTTTTATAGGATCTATAGGTTCCGATAGTCATAGGTAGATAAGAGTCGTAGATTCCCTACCCTGCCACTTGGGAATACTGTGACGGAAGAACGGCTCAATCTAAATTATGGCATTCTTTGCTGTAGCATTTAGCTGCCACTAGGTGGAAAAATATCCACAATCTTGTAAATGTGGGGAAGACCCTGTCTGCTTCAAGTACTGAGAAGTACTTGCAGACAGTTTTGCTCAAGGCAGATGCAGCCGTGTCCTAGCAACAAATCTGCTAGCCTTCTAGTCTGACCAGCGCACAGAACGCTCTGCCCAGTGGCAGGACATCTTTCCCCTCGTGCGGCTGCTTCCCTTTCATGCAAGGCCAGTAGTACTCATAGCATTTCCAGCACATACACCAGGCTTGAAGGCCAATCAGGTCATCAGTGAAAAATTACTTCCATCATCTCTTTGTTAGAGATTCTTAACATTTTGCGCATAAGCCCCTTTGGCAGTTAGAAGAAGCCACAGCACTACTTCTCAGAATAATGTTTTGAATGTTTTTTTTTTTACAATGACATTCAAAGGAAACCAAAGATATTAGAAGGCATCAAGAATAATTTAATTAAAAAGTGTGATTCTCTTTAAAAAGTACTATAGTTTTCAAGTATTAATGAGTCAACATTTTATTTTGAGATGTCTGTGTTATCTGTAAAGCTACATGAAAAATTGATCAGAGTGTTGGTGAGCAGCAAATCAGGATAGAGGATGCTCTCTTTATCAATGAGGTGAATATTTCATTTCATCAGATGACAATGGTTGAATGTACCCATTTTCAAATTAAACATATTTTTAATACAGACACCAGAAAGAAAACAAGTCCAGAACACTGGACAAATGTTCCCTAGGCCAGAAATAAGAACAGCAAGCAAATTTTGTTGTAGCTTAAATGATAGCATTTATACATGAAAAGAAAATAGCAATTGATGAGTATCAAAAAATTCTATAGGAAACATAGAAAACAGAAAGGTGGGAGGAGCTAGCCATGTTCCCCTAGCACTGTCCTGAGAGGAAGGTTGAGAATCTTGTTTTTAGAAAAGGTTTATTTGTAAAAGGGCTTTTGGCTGTACCTTTTCTTATCTATTGTGTTTTGACTTCTAGTTTAACTCTCAAAATACTGTAGGAAGGGAGAGGAGGCTGGGCGTGGTAGCTCACGCCTGTAATCCTAGCATTCTGGGAGAGGCTGAAGCAGGTGGATTGCCTGAGCTCAGGAGTTCGAGACCAGAAACAGAGCAATACCTTGCCTCTCTCTAAAAATAACTGGGCATGTGGCTGGTACCTGGAGTCTTGGTACTTGGGAGGCTGAGGAAAGAGAATCACAAGAGGTTGCTGCTGTGAGTTATGCCAAGCACTCTATGGTGGGCGACAAAGACTCTGTCTCAAAAAAGAAGGCACGAGGTGGTGCCTGTGGCTTAGTGGGTTGGGCGCTGGCCCCATAAACCTAGGGTGGTGAGTTCAAACCCAGCTCCGGTTGAATTGCAGCAACAACAAAAATAGCTGGGTGTTGTTGCAGGCGCCTGTGGTCCCAGCTACCTGGGAGGCTGAGGCAAGAGAATCACCTAAGCCCAGGAGTTGACGCCACAGCACTCTACTGAGGGTGATCAAGTGAGATTCTGTCTCTACCAAAAAAAAAAAAAAAAAAGGCACAGGGCTGTTGGCTGTGCCCCATGCTACAGGGACCTTCTACATCAGAAGTACTTCACTGGGTCCATGGACCTCTAGGAATTCTGTGAAGTCATCAAAACATTTCCAATTCCCCAAAGCATGGTACAAACTTTAGCACAAGCAGGTAATCGCAGCTCTCACCACATTCTCAAAAGGGACCTTGACTCATCAAAACATAAGAAACATTTTTCTATACCATTTTTTTTCTTTCTGTGGCACACCTGCTGGTGTCCACGGCAGCAATAGATCTGCATTGTTCCCCTAAGTATATTTTTCTTTCTTCACAAATTTTGATTTAAACCTTTCTTGAGGCCAGGTGCAGTGGCTCATGCCTGTAATGCTAGTACACGGGGAGGCCGAGGAGAGTGGATTCCTTTAGCTCAGGATTTCAAGACCAACCTGAGCAAGAGCAAGATCTCGTCCTTATAAATAAATACATACATATGTACACACAAACATAAATTTTTTTTGAACAGGTCAAGAAATCTTTCATTACAATCCTTGTAAAAAGAACAACATGCCTCTTTAGAAAGGTCAGCCTTTCTATCCTCAAACCTATAGTGTGTGACACTAGTTGTGTCAATTACCTCTCCCTGGCCCCACAACTACCCAAAGGGCTTGGGGTGTGCCCACTGAGTTTGGAACCCACACAAAAAGCATATAAAAAGCAAACCCTCATCCTGTCCTGGATTTTGCTCCTACACGAAACCTTATACTTGGGATCTCAAGCATGGGGGAAGAAAGAAGAAAGATCACCAGCCACACTGTCATAAATATATAATTATTTGGAAGCAGGCAAAAAAACTGTGGAGAAACTCACGAAGCAAACTACGACCCCTTCGAAGGGGATTTGCTGCCCATGCACGAATTGTGTGGATCAGTCACCATTGTCCCGGTGACTCCAACCAGGGAATGGGAATGTGTCTCCTTGTTGACATAGGGCAGTTGTAGAACAAAGAAACTTGATGACATAAACGTATCCTTTTCCCAGCACTTGAGTTGTGTGTGATTTAACCTTTAACTCTTGCTTGTTGATGTAGGTGAGATGTCAAATATTTTCAACTGAGCAGCTGGCAACTGTTTAAAGTGTTTTCATCACTCTTTCACCAAGGCAGAGCCAGGCTCAGACCAACCCTTCACGGTAAAGGAATCGCCTCCTCCACCCTCTCTGTTTCTTTCTCAGCCACTTCCTTCAGACTGAAACAGGAAAGCCGAGACAAAGCGCTGGGCTCTGTCAGGGTCGTCGCTGTAAATCTGCCCTTACTTACAGCGCCGCTTCCTGTTTTCTTGAAAGAATACACTTCTAGCACAGAATAGAGACTGAGGTCTTGTGACCAGCAGTGAACAAATGATGGACACCATGACACAACTGAGGTCCCGTGTCTGATCCTGTCATTCCATTTTCACCCTCCTTTAATTCTTTCGGGAGTAAAGCCTCTCTTCTCTTCCAGATCAACCCTGTGTCATCAAAGGCCCAAACAGGTGCCCTTTGTCTGCTTCATGCTCAGAGGAAATCCATTCCAAAGGCTGAAACCAAACCCACCTGTCTACTCAGTAAGGGCAAAAATTTCTGGTTAATGTTTAAGTCAAAGGTATAAAGTTCTCAGTAGCTTTGCCTTTGCAAGACAAAGTTCCTTCTGCTACCAAAGAGAGAACAGGGGGTAAAGAGTCTCTGCAGTGTAATTTCATACATATTATTTTTATTAGGGGTCATTTTTGGAGATAGGAGAAAATTCTGCTAGAAGAACTGACTCCGAAGCTACCAGCGAATAATAGCACATATATAACATATATCTAGAGATAGTGACTTGGGAAAACTAACCACTATTTCTTAGTATAGTCTTAATTGTAGTCCAGATCTTGCATTCTGTCTTGGAAAGGAAATCTCTGTTTCATTAAGGAAAACTGGTTATGCCAAATGCACAAAAATAACACTAGGAAACATTGGTGTGGGACTGGGGTGAAGGAAGGTCACTGCGTCACTAGGAGAATCTTGGCTCCTATAAGTGTTATTTTGAGCCACATTACTTCATATTTAAGATAGAATTGTATGATAAGGAAAAACACTAATGCCTGGCTGAAGTAGAGTGCTTAAATCACACACACAGACACAGGAGGTATCGCAAAAGTTGCCCATAAAGTCGCCATCATAGGAAAAATGGAAAATTGTAGCAAACCATATCTTTATAGACTTTTCATTACAAAATTTTAAAAATATTTGCAAAATATGTTCTATATGTTGGTGACCACTTTGTAAAATTTTGTTATGAATACAACAACTTTCAGGACAACTTTTGGGACACCTTGTATATATACCATCCCAGAGTTAAAGTAGGGTGTGTCTAAACTATACACATATGACTGTATACATATATACACCCAAACATATGCATACCTAGCCAATTATAATCACACATAGCTAAATTAGGTGTGTCTTTTATGCATTTAATATATATAGTTCTTTGGATGGTCCATTCTACATTATGTGAAATTACTCATTAAAATATCCCCACAGGGGTGGCACCTGTGGCTCAGTGAGTAGGGTGCCGGCTCCATATACTGATGGTGGCAGGTTCAAACCCACCCTCGGCTGAACTGCAAAACAAACAAACAAACAAAAATAGCTGGACGTTGTGGTGGGTCCCTGTAGTTCCAGCTACTCAGGAGACTGAGGCAAGAGAATCACCTAAGCCCAAGGAGTTGAAGGTTCCTGTGAGTTGTATGACACCACGGCACTCTACCGAGGGCAATAAAGTGAGTCTCTGTCTCTACAAAAAAAAAAAGATCCCCACAGGAAAGCTGAAAATAGCCATAAGCTTAATTCTTCTTTCACTAGTCATTTAAAACAGTCATATCCATTACTACTTCTTATAGGAAAAGGTGGAAACTGGCAATTTCAAAAGCATGGTCTTTTTCTTAGCACCATCTTGGTATCATTCCATGCACCAAATAACTAATGGCCTGATGGCTTCAGAGACCTAAGGTGTAAGTCAGAAATGGCCATACGGATTACCACTTAAAGGTTGCCCTTCACATAAAAAATTTGATCTCTAGGAAACAAATTTTAGGGAATTAATAAAATACGGTACATGCTTTTTAAACATTGGTCCAGGTACACATTCAAGGCATATTAAATTTCTAAGTGAGAGAATGTGAACATTTGTATGGTTCAGCCTGACAGAGAAATGACCATCCACTTAGCAGGTTTCTTATTTTAACTCACAGGCAGGCGGAAAAGGGCAAGAATAAAGGGGAGAGTGAAACGAAGCTCTGTGTGATACCAGAGCAACCCAAAGAAAACGATACAATTTAGTAAAAAGCCAATATTACTTGACAGAATCGACCATTTTTCAAAAGTAAAATTTAGTCAAATTAGTTTTGATGTGGGGGTGGGGTGAAAAAGGGTCAAATTTGATTTTACTTGTAAAAGTATCCCATTACAGTAGTGAGCATCAAAGTGCTAAGAAAATAGATAACTAAAAAGTTAAAAAAAAAAAAAAAAAGCATGGCAGCACCAAATTTAAAAGAAGAAACAAAGAATCAAGACTATAAACCTCACTGGAGAAGACCACCATTGAGGACATTGGGTGTCCAGGAAGCAGCGAGTGGATAGTGACCTGCCCAGTCAGGGAGTCTGAAGTGTCCCTGGGCGAGTGTTGAGCCGGGCATCCTGCCCACCTGCTTCCCTCTTCCTTCCCTGTCACTGAAGGGATCCCCTTCTCCTTTCCTGTCTTCTTTTCCTTCTAGTCCCCAGGACCTCGAAAAACATGGAAGTCATTAAAAATTGAAAGTGATATTTTATCAGCGCAGTCACTCGCACACAAATCCATGTCATACATCTGCAAACAGACACATGCATAGAATTTGCTCAAGATCATAAACCAAACAAATAATGAATTTTCGAGTTATTTATGATAGCTTACATATTACAGGAGTGAATTAACGGTTACAGCACACAACCTCACCTGCTGCCTACACCAGACCCGATTGTGGAAGCCAAGCATCCTCAAACTTTTTAAACAAAGGCCAATTCACTGTCCCTCAGACCATTGGAGGGCCGGACTATAGTTTAAAAAAAAAAACTGTCAACAAATTCCTACGCACACTGCACATATCTTATTTTGAAGTAAAAACAAAACAGGAACAAATACAATTCACACCAACTCATGTGGCCCGCGGGCGGTAGTTTGAGGACCCTAGTGTAAGTGGGTTTTGGGAGATGAAGGAGTAATCTGAAGAAGGTCTATCCCCTTCCCCAGGGCCTGCTCATGGCACCTGTCCATCTTCCCTGCCTTCCACATCTCCCTGTCCTGTGCCCCTCCCTGTCATGCAGTCATCAGCATGCTCCTTCTTGCCACGTGATTTTTTAACTCTATGAAATTTGCTTTTGCCATATTGACTTTAACATTCTTATTGTTGTAAAGTTCTACTCCTCAGCAAAATTCCTGGCTCATTCAGGTATGCACTAATGATCATTTGGGGATGAAATGTCCCTAAGACAAAAGCATCCAATAGTGGAATTGCGATGTAGTCTGTTAACATATCGAGACAATTCAGCTGAAATAAAGAATCAGTTTACTCTAGCGGGGTGGGAGTTTAAAATCTTACGCTCCCCAAACAGTAAGTTGATTGACTGCCTTTTTCTCTCCTCCTCCCTCAACAATTTAGTTTGTTTTTGTGTTTTTGAAGCCTAGGATTTCTTTGAGGCCCTTTTTTGGGGGCCTGAATAAGGCATTACAAAAAGAAAAAAGAAAGACAATCAGGAACATACTTATTTTATAGTTAACACAAAAAAGGAGCTTTTTGTTGATAAATGGGAAGAAAAAAGTCCAAGTAAGACACATTTTTAAATGATAAAACTTAATAAAAATAAATACAATGCTAACTATAAAATTTGCTAAAATAAAACATGTTGGTAATAGTGTTATAAAATGGTATTCTTATTGAAGCAATTATGCATACCATTTTAAAAATAATTGGCTCTCGACTCAGCACCTGTGGCTCAACGGGCTAAGATGCCAGCCTCATACACCTGAGCTGGCGGGTTCGAATCCAGCCCAGGCCCGCCAAACAACAATGACAGCTGCAACAACAACAACAAAAAAAATGGCCAGGCATTGTGGCAGGCGCCTGTAGTCCCAGCTACTTGGGAGGCTGAGGCAGAAGAATCACTTGAGCCCAGGAATTGGAGGTTGCTGTGAGCTGCGATGCCGCACCCTATCCAGGTTGACAGCTTGAGGCTCTGTCTCAAAAAAAATAATAGTAATTGGCTCTATGTTGGCAAAAAGTAGAACATAATTAGGCAAATTATTTAAGAGGTTTATACTTTTGATCCATTATACCACTAAAATAAACGTAGCTTATAAATGCAAATTGAACAAAATGTACGTAAAGTCTATTAATTCTTATAGCAAAAGACTGACAGAACCTATATTCTGATGATACACGTGTATTTATATTATGGTAAAGCTATAGAATTTAATATTAAGTTTAATATTAAATTTATTATGCAGATATTGGAAATCAGATTTTCAAAGAGCACTACATGACATAAAAATGTATTTAATGCTCAGGAATAAAATGAAGGATATTAGATTTATACATAGCAATTTCTAATTTATATATGTCTATAAGTAAATATATATGATGAAAACAAAGGTAGGTAGATAGAAATCAAAAGGAAATATACCAAAATAGTGGTTACATTTTAAAGTCAGATTACAAGTGATTTTTGATATTATTTTTATAATTTTCTATTTTTCAAATTTTCTTCAATCGCATCTATTAATTTTTCTTTAAATGCAAGCAACAGTTTTTCATCTACCTCTGTGCTCTCTACCACCTTCATCCTGTCAAGAACCCAAGTGCCAATATTTCTTTCTTTCTTAAATTCTCATCCTATTGTGTTTCCCTTGGACACTGCTGCTGACTCATAAATTTACAAATCTTAGCTCTACTCTTCTGTCCACTGTGGAAGGAATCCTCGTCACGCGTGAGGCTCTGTATTCGGATTTTGTAGGCCCATCATTCCTGTACCAGTGCTGATAATCGTTGTGTCTTAGGTAGGGATCCCTAAAAGCAGAACCTGAGAAACAGATTCATATATGTGTGATTAATGGAGGGAGAGATCTTTAGGAAAAACATAAAAGGAAGTAGATTAAGACAGGGAGAGAAAAAGAACCAAGGGAGAATGCCATCTGCAGGCAAGTGACTGGAGCATCAGTCACACCACAGACTTGCTTCACCTTGAGGAGGACATGTGGCAGGTGTTTGTGCCCATGAACCTGTGGATCGCTGGACACTCGGGGAGTGGGGGGAATGGTGGCACTGTAACTTGCCTGGCAGGCAGCTCCCATCCACAAAAGGCAATCCCCCAAAGCGGACTCCAAATAGTGTCTGCTACCCATGGTGATAATGGAAAAGAGGAGGAGAAGAAAACTAAGGAGGAGGGGAAATTTTCAAACAAATCCAGGCAGTGCTAAAAGGACACAGTTCTTACGTGATACTGTCATCCTGACTTGGAAGAATGCTGATTCAGGGTAATGCAACTCCAGCATTCTGGGAGAGTAGATACCACAAGCAGATTGAAATCAGATGAAGGCATTTAAAAATTCCTAAAAGTTTTCAGCATAGCAGCTTGTGCAGATTCCTGCCTAGATAAACCCTCTCTTTGCTATAAACTCCCAGGAAAGTCTGAATAGCAGGTATACTCAATTTCCTCTAATCTAATACTTTTTCATACCATGGTGAACCTTAAAACAATTGCTAGGTTTCCCCCAAGATGGCTTAATGTTGGAATCAGATAAAAGGACCCTTAGTGGTACAAATTACTGAGACACTCCGGGATACGAGGATCTGTAAACCACACCATCAAAACCTCCTCCCTTCCTAGCTTGGCTTTCTTGGTGATACCAACAAATACGACACACTTTCCAAACATTCCTCTTCACTCACTCATGCTCTCTGGCTTGAGCCGCGAGGGGCATTTCAAGCAGCTCCTTGCTAGCAGAACAATTTAGGTCTTGCCAGAATTATGTCCATTCTTTTCAAGGCCTAGGTCTATAGGTTCAAGATCTTGTGTCACCGGAGTGAAGAAGTTGATCAAGTTCATTCTTGAATGGTAAGTAGGTCAGAAAACTTTACTTGTCAGCAGGTTCTGACCAGATTGTATAGACAGACCCAACAAAGAGCATGGTTGGTTTTTTTTCTCTAACTCCCTCACAATTCAAAGAGTAAAAGCCCCGAAGTACTGAAAAGACTGAGAAGTATCGGCACAGAAAGGACAGAGGAAGGGAAGAAATGATAGAGAGGCTAGAGAGAAGTGGAAGAGACTAGAAACATTTGAAAAACATCTTTCTCTTTACTAAGCAATTTGTTTCCCAACTTTTCTGTGGCTCCAGCGATAGTCTTCAGGAAACTTGGTGATGTCATTTCCTTTCAATTGGCCAGTTACATAAATGTTGGGAGAAGGCCAATGAAAACAGTCCTCAAACAGATGGCCATGTGTATAAATGCCAGAAAGTGAGAACAGCCATTTGCAGTTATTTTTTTTTTTTTACCCCACACATGGTATAATGTTTATTTTACAGCCTTTCTTACCGACTTATGCGGATCATTCTTGTCATTTTTCTGGGGGCAAGGGGAATCCCTGAGGAAGCCATCATAAAATATGAAAGACAAATCATGAAATAATGAAAACTAAGGTAATAAACAGAGGTGAGCACCGTGTAGGGAGAATATAAAACATCAAAGAGGGGCCCATACAATGTTATTCAGGTGAGCAAACATTCTAGGAAAAATTTTCCATCACTGTCAGGAAATTTCAAGCAAGGGGGGATTTTACCATGAGGAAAAGGAATCCATCGTGTGATCCCAAAGAAGTTAAAAAACGGAATGCCTGCGTGGTGTTTACCCAAAGAGGCACACTTTGTGGATTTGCTTTTATTCTTTCAAAGCAAATTTAGATGCAGCCACTAAGAGTTCCTTCGCAAGTACTGACCTACATATACTCTGGTTCCAAGTACATATTGATGCAATCAAAAGGGGTTTACACTTTTGTAACTGTGAAGAATTTCAGTTATGCATAATAAAACACAGCAAGGCGTTGGAGGCTTTTCAGCTTCAGAATCGAAATTCTGTTCTTGTCTGCAATGACTGATACATACAATAGCATTTTCTGTCCTTTCTGCTAATATACATGTTGTTATTTTAATAACTAGTAAATGTCATACAGATTCAGAGAAAAGTAAGTTAATCCTTCAAAAATTCTATCCAGCAGCTTCCTCTGGTAGTTCAACATTTCAATTAAATATTGAAGAATGTACATTTAAAAAATGATTCTTTTAAAATCTAGGTGACGTGAGTATCAACAGAGAGGGGAAAAAATAAAGTTAAGCAAATAATAGTCTTTCTACTGGTTTTCTCTTTGTGAAAATGTTTCTTTATTTCTCATGGAAATTAAAGAATATTTTGTTTCTCTTTCACCAGTCAAATTTCCACAAGCATGTAGCTATGCATTCTAAACTCTACTTACAGCATGCAAAATGTCACTGAATTTGTTCACAAATAGTTTTTAGACAATGATTATGAGCCAAGAGCTATGCTAGAAATGGGTGAGATTTCAGATATCGACTGAGGGATTATTGACCAAAACAGGTCCAATATTTTAAACACATGTTACTTTTTGGTTTTTTTGAAGCTTCTACCTAGTGCTGTTCTAACTCTTGGGTCCTAGGCAAGTATCTGGATCTTTGCTGGTTCCCATAAGATTTCTATACCTCTTAGGTCAGGGAAGGACGGTTTTAGAGACCCTGTTACCTTGAGGTAGGGCTGTATCCTCAAAAGGTTTCTGTGCTTATTTTGGAGCCTGCTGCCTGAGCTCCACCAAGCCAAGTAATAAGTTCCATATGCCCATTTTTTTGAAGAACACATTTCAAAGCAGTGAAATGTTTTGACGGATTGGCTCTTGGAGAGCCTGAATACTGTTATACACATCGTTTAGCATTTCACAAGGCCCCTACTGTTAAATTCTGGGAATGGGGCCAGGGTAACCTACCTACTGGTGCTCTAAGTAACATTAAAATATTGCAAATTCTTAACCATCATGCTTCACGAAGACATATTTGGAATGTGAGAGTTTCTTTACTGCTGTGGGACTGTGTGAATGTGTGTGTGTGTGCACGTTAAAAATGAAAGAAAGAAACAGGCCCTTAGAATCAATAAATTAACAAAAAAAACCTCAGTGCTTGTTAAAATTTCAGGTACATTTCCATTAGATGAAATGTTTAAAAGTTAAACGGATCCGAATTCAGATCCTAAATACATACACACACACACACGCACATAAGAAGTAATGGAAAGTGGCAAAAATACAATAGGGAATAAACAGTTAAGTTTTTAATTTTGCTGTCTCCAGGTAAAGAACTACATAAAGTCTTTCTACTTGTCTAATATCATATTATCATCTTCATACATCCTGCATTACTCAATGAATGAACATTCTTTAGCCCCGTGGTGCCCAAATTTGCTGAATATAAGATTCCCCTGGGATCACTCTTACCCCCTTCACATCCATTCCAGGATTCTGATTTAGTAGATCTGAAGTTGGGCCCTAGAATCTCTATTTTTAAGAATTATCTCAAGTGTTTCTTAGGATCCAAGATAAAAACTAGGAAATTTTAGGAAACACTTTAAAGGCTAAAAACTAAGATTATATCTACATAAGGCCATCAAAAGTACTATTCCTAGCTATTTTAATTTATTGGCTTCCAAATTATTTTCATGTCATTTATCCTTTTGTTAAAATCTTATTTATATTAGTATATCTCATCTTTCTTATTGTTTTAGTAGCTGTCTGCTTAAAAAACATTATACATAGTAATCTGAGTGTGCAAAGGAATACATTTTTAAATTATAATTTATGGTAAATGAAGATTCACCATGGTAACATTATTTCTTTATAAATAAAGTTTATTAGAGAAGATGCACAAAGAACTTGAAAATAAAATGTTAAGAGTTATTACTTACTGGCTCGGCACCTGTGCCTCAATAGGCTAAGGTGCCAGCCACGTACACCTGAGCTGGCAGGTTCGAATCCAGCCTGGGCCCGCCAAACAACAATGACGGCTGCAACCAAAAAATGGCCGGGCGTTGTGGCGGGTGCCTGTGGTCCCAGCTACTTGGAAGGCAGAGGCAGGAGACTCACTTGAGCCCAGGAATTAGAGGTTGCTGTGAGCTGTGATGCCACAGCACTCTATCCAGGGTGACAGCTTGAGGTTCTGTCTCAAAAAAAAAGAGTTCTTACTTACTGAAGAGGGGTACAATCCAATGATCTCTGATAATATAATACAATGGACGTGTCTTACTTGATTTAATAAATATGGAATGCGTAGGAGACAACCCATCAAGGAAAACAGTTTGATGCCTAAATTAAAATTGCAGTTATTCCTTGTTAGCATAGTAGTAAGTAAATTAATTAATTAATTAAAATTGTAGTTACACCCTTAAGAACCTTGAGATCTTGGTTTTGTTATCTTCTTTTTTATTTATTTATTTATTTATTTGCAGTTTTTGGCCGGAGCCATTCCAGCATATGGGGCTGGCACTCTGCTCCTCTGAAGCACAGGTGCTGCCCTTTTTTTTTTTTTTTGGTAGAGACAGTCTCACTTCCTTGCCCTCAGTACAGTGCTGTGGTGGTGTCACAGCTCACAGCAAACTCCAACTCCTGGGCTTAGGCAATTCTCTTGCCTCAGCCTCCCGAGTACCTGGGACTACAGGCGCCCGCCACAACGCCCAGCTATTTTTGTTTTGCAGCTCGGCCGAGGCCGGGTTTGAACCCACCACCTTTGGTATATGG
>CAUYON010170438.1:0-10104 GCA_963573935.1 Arctocebus calabarensis
TCAAAAATGTTTTCATATAGTAAACAAGAAAATATCATGAATGGTATGTCAATCAGGTTGATAAAAATATCTCAGATTGCATGTGAAGCCCCCACACTGTACCCCATGGTTGAACTAATGTACACAGCTATGATTCAATAAAAACAAACAAACAAACAAACAAAACTATGCAGACAAACCTACATATACAAACACATATATGATTGAGGTTTAGTTCACGTGCCTGGAGTTAGTTTTGTGTGGTTAGAGGGTAGAGATTTTCCTCACTCCTCACTGCTGCCAAATAGTCATTGGAGATTTATTTGGTCAATTCAGGATTCCTGTGAGGTTAATTCATTATTCATGGACACCTTCCAGTGAATTCCTTGGAATAAGAGCCTCTTTAGCAAGGTCCTGCAGGGGTGACTGCTAGAATCAGTGTTCCAGAACAGGTCTTCATATGCCTCTTCTGGTGCTCCTCCTGTTGTACCTAATTGTCTTTCTGAAGAGGAAAGTAGTCTTTTTCTGCTACTTTTCAATCTACAGGTCCATGGTTTCTTGCTGCATGGAGCATCAGCTACCAACTGAGATGTTCCAGGAAGCTCTCTGGATATTCATCTCTGGCCTTCTGCCTTGGTTTCAGGCACAAACATTATCAAGTTGTTATTTAATTCTTTCTCAAAATGAAAGAGGCTATTGCTCACTCAAAACAAGATAAAGAATAAAAATAAACAAGAAACATTTAGCCAGAAGAAAAAGCTGAAATGAAACAGAAAAGAAATGGCAGCCTGGCAGCTTCGCAGCTCAGAGGCTTTCATTTTTGATGCACCTGCTTGCTGTAGCTTATCTGGTCCCAGTTGTGGTGGTGTACAGAGGTCCTTACTGTTCCCTTCATTTTCTCCCCTGACCTTCAGTTCCCAATAAGACCTCAATTTGAGGCAATAGTAGCCAGTGATGATGATAAGTTAGAATTTGCTCCTCTTAGAAACACGTGCTTTTTTTTCTTTTTTTTGTAGAGACAGAATCTCACTCTATGGCTCTTGATAGAGTGCTGTGGCATCACAAAGCTCACAGCAACCTCCAACTCCTGGGCTTGGGCTATTCTCTTGCCTCAGCCTCCCAAGTACCTGGAACTACAGGGGCCCGCCACAACACCTGGCTATTTTTTTTTTGTTGTTTGTTTGTTTTGCAGTTCAGCCGAGGCTGGGTTTGAACCCACCACCTTCAGCATATGGGGCCAGCGCCCTACTCATTGAGCCACATGTGCCACCCAACATCTGCATTTTAACAAAAGATCTAAATCTTTAGGTAAGGAAACAAAATTCCAAAGTGTTAGGAATCACTAGTGATAGTTCCAGCACTAGAGAATAAATGCAGGAGGATCAGGCCAGGGCTTAGGGTGAGGCAGATAAGTCTCTGTGCATCCCTGGAGTAATTCACCCCAGTTGAATCCCCGAGGGATTGAGAAGACATGATTGTTAAAAATAGAACATTCTATGGTGAGTCTAGGTCAACTCGAGATGACGATGTTTGTAATACCAAGCCCAGGTGAGAGAGGATTGCATAAGGGACTTTGTGAAAATAAGAGAAAAAGAAACTCCCCAAGGTACTCATTCTTTTGACAGTTTTTTTTTCTTTATAATTTAAAGGCAGGTAAGATGACTGGCCTGATCAAAGTTTAGTTTAACAAAGTTATTAATAATCTTAGAAAGCTATACTTGGCAAAAAGAAAAGATAAAGAAGAAGAAAGAAAACCATTATTTAGCACTCAAACTCATCTTCTAGAAACATGAATCATGTCATGCCTCTTTGTAGCTTTCCTTCAATATTTTCCCATTGCATGAAGATCATACTGGAAACTCTCCAGGAGATGCTTTCTGTCTTCCTCTCTGCCTCCAAGCCCTAGTCACACTGAGCTTTCTGTTTGGGATTTTTTCATATTTTGTTGTTCCTTAAAGGAATAGTCTGAACAGCTCTTTCTTCAGATCTTTGCTGCTTCTTGTCATTCAAGACTCAAAGTCATCTTCTCAGCATAGTTTCTGTGACCCTTCCATTACCCTCCATTACCTCCCTAGTTTACATTTTTCCTCAGAAACTGGCTTGATTGTGGTGTGTTTGTGGTCTCGCTGTTCCTTTGTCATGAGAATGTGCCTCAGAGTGAAGGGGCCCTTTCTCTCCTGTTCCCCATTGAATATTTTGCCTTCCAGCCAGTGACTGGCTCAGAGCAGGTTTCTAATAACATGTGTTGAACTAGGGTATTAATATGACAGTGAATAAATAATTCATATAGATATGTTTATAAGAATTTCATTTATGGACTCATAGAATGCCCAAACAGAGGGGTCACAGAAAGCCTGTCTTCTGCTTTTCACTTAATGTAGTTCCCTCAACCCCATCAACATTCCAATAGCTGCTTCTGCTTAAAGCAACAACTTTGTGCAACAGCCTGTTTCACTCAAACAGCTTTCCTAGTTCCACTCCCAACATTTAGGATTTTAATTCACTGCACAGTTTTAATGCATTTATCTGTTTTCCAAGTTCTTAGGAGACCTGCAGCACCATATGAGGGGAACGAAGGGACTGCCATCAGTGCAGGAGGACATTGGGTCTTCTCATAGTTGACAGTGAAGGAGAAAGACGAAACTCTCCAGTTAATGCAAACCCTGGAAGGTACACCCATTTAGTTATGGGAAAAGTTGTAGGCACATGTCAGTAACTGAAAAACATCCTAATGCCATGCATGAAAAAAGTACTGTAAGAGCTTACACATTGTCATTGAACTGATTTCAGTTCAAGTTCACAATAGTAGAGTAGCTTCCTGTAATAGCTTTTGTAAGCCCCAAATTGTTTCTTGTACCGAGAAATAAAGTCTTCTGAGAGATATTGCAAGGATTGACAGAATCTTTGTACAACACTTAGCCTTGTATACTGACATGAAATAAACCTTCAATAAATGTGAGCTACTTTTATTAATATAATGAGCTTCATTGTGATGGTCTTATATTGCAGATAAAAGGATAAATTCTGTGCAGTATATTTTATGTCTATTCAATTCTATTACTTTTTTCTTATAAAATAAATAAAACTTCTAATAGCCAAACAACCTGACACAATTCGTATTAAGACTGATTTGTTTTATTTTTATTATATTTTCTATTTTATAAATCCTTTTCATAGATATGATCACATTTGATGATTCACAGCTGCTCATTCCCTGAATAATGTAAAACTGCAGCAATATTTTGTAATAAGTTACCTGTATTCCAGTTTAAGAACCAGCTGCATCTCTTCAGTCTTAATGTTTTGTTTAGCCAAATCAGATTTCCTATGCCAGAAAGTACAGAGCCAATTTATTCTCTGGAAAGCTCCAGGTTTTAAAGGTAAGGAAGAAAAGTCTTTATATTAAAAAGGCAGATTGGAGGTGTCAGTTAAATTCACTGCCACCCACAGATGCTTAACCTGGAGAAATCAGAAATAATGGAGGATTAAAGATTATGCACCTACAGTGACTTTGAAAAAATGAAGGAGTCCCTCAGGTAGAAATATGATCCATTAGCCCCAGACTTCTCAAGTTGCAGCCTATAAATATTTGAAGTGTTTAGCTTCTAAGGAGGTGAAGGAATTATTCAACCCGGTACAAGAAGAGGTGATGAGAAGTAATGGGATGACATTAACAAAGAGAATATTTCCTGAGTAGGGAGAACTGGGTAATGCAATTGACTTGGAAGCATGGAAACAAGATGGCGCTTTATAGTGGGCCCTGATGGCTGCATTCCTTTCTCAGTTCCTGTGGCTGGTGATCTGCTCTGAGTTTATTGAGCAATAATAATAGTTCACTCATCCCCCTTTCATTCAGTTTTAGTTAAACTAGTATGAAAGAACAGTCAGAGTAAATAGAAATGTTGAATCATTTCTACATTAGGGGAGCGAGGGGACTGCCACCAATGAGGAAAATGGATAACAATGTGCTTGAATCCTTAGCACACTGTGTGTATCCATTTTCTTGCTTTTTATATGCAACACTGCCTTTTGAATATGGCACTTTTTGCCACTTTTATCTGTTCATTTGATATGTTTAAATGATGACTAGATAAGGGTAAGAAAAGATAGGCGGCAAGGACTAGGGGATAAAGGTGAATGCTAAACTGGCCATCATATACACATAATCACTGATGAAAATAAATGTTACCCTGAACAAATGGCACTAAGGAACTGTCCCTATTTGAACATAGAACCTTCTTTCTGTTTCCCTTTGTTAGACCTTTATCAAAAGCCTGTCTTTTATATTACCAAATATCCAAAGACAAGAAAACAGAAATGAAGAACAAAGTGACTAGAGTTAAGATATTTCTGTCCTTCTGTCTATCAGTTTGGAAGTTGATGATAAGATTTTTAAACATTTAGATGATATAAATGCAGCTTTTTAAAAAAAGTGTGATTCCACTATGTTAATTACCCACAATAGACAAATTTATAGAGATGCAAGCCGTAAGGTTACCAGGGGCTGGGTAGAGGAGAGGCAGAGGCAGTTATTGAAAGGGTACAGAGTTTCTGTTTGGGATGATGAAAAGTTCTCAAGATGAATGGTGAAGACTTGAATGCTAACTCTGAAGTCAAGGAATTAATATTAACTGATTTGTTAGCTATAGGAATTTTTTCCAAGGGAACAAGTTTATTTTCTTTTTTTTGGCTGGGGCTGGGTTTGAACTCATCACCTCTGGCATATGGGGCCAGTGCCCTACTCCTTTGAGCCATAGGTTTATGTTCAAACTTCCTAGATATCCACATCATTCCCTAATATCCCATCTACCCATCACCATCACTAATAATTTTCTAAATTTTAAAGTAATTCCAAAGATTATTATTTATTACTTATTGTGGCCATATATTGATTTTAAATTTATGGCATATAATTATTTATAATAACACAAAATTCATTCATTCACTAATTCAAGCAACAAAGATATTTAAACACATAATGGTCAAGATTTTATTCCAGGCAGTAAAATAAATGAGGATTGTGTGTGCAAAGATTTTAAATTTTACTTTTAATGAGCTTAATATTTATTAAGAAAGATAAGACATGTACACCAACAATTGAAAAAAGAGTAGACAGTACTACAGCTGTGTTTAGATTGGTATCTTATATTTGAATAGTTTCACAGTTTGGAAAAGGTATCTGAAAAAAAAGGAGAGAATTTGTTTTAACAATGTGTTTTCTCTTTGTTTTAATAGGTAAATTATTTTACTTATTTTTTTCTTTTGGCTTTTTTATTAAATCATAACTAAGTACATTAATGCATTTATGGGGTATAATGTGCTGATTTTATATACAATGAAGAATGTTACATCAAACTGATTAACATAACTATCACCTCACTTATTTATTTGTTTGTGGTAAGACATTTACCCTCTACTCTTAATAGTTTTGAAATGTACCTTAGCATTGTGCACATTAAGTGAGGTACCACCAAATACCCTTCCTCCTCCAGACCTCTCCCCTCTCCCTCTTCTCCCATCCTTTCTGGAAGACAACGGGTTTTCTTAAAGGACTAAAATTTCATCCAGGTCATAGAAAATGGCACCACATTGATTTCCATTTCATAAGTTATGTAGCGATGCACAATTTAACAGTTTTGAAGGGTTATAGATGCTATAGTTCTAAAGGGAGACATGGGATTTGGAATCAGACCAAGATTTAATTTCTAAATCTACTTATTACAACTATGTGATCAAGAACAAATTACTTAATTTCTGGGGGTTTCAGTACTGTCTCTCATAAAATGGTAGCAGTAGCTCCTTACTAGGCACAGCCTGGTGACAGGGACAATGTACACAAAGTACTCAGATGCAGCAACTGCTCAATAAATATTAGCTGTTTTCTCTCATCATGATACTTGTAGTTAGGTTGTTCTGACATAAACTGATCAAAGCAATGATTTAGTTGACGTGATCTCTGGGTCTGGTACACCAGTCCCAATTATAACATTGTTCCCATCTAAAGACATAATTTGGCTCTCACTGATCTGTGTTTGATAATCCTCTTTATGGTGCGGTTTCCAAGAACATGGCTCGATAAAAAGCAAAGACTGCCTTTTATATAAATGTGTGCAAATACACATCTATAAAAGACATATTTGTACTATTTTCAAATACTTCAAGTAACGGTATCTAGTGTCTAACAAAGTGTTAGAGAACAGGGCTCCTACCAGATGTGTTTGAAAGATTGGCTATCAATCATTTGTAATTAGCACACTGTATGTAAATTTATGCAACTTAAGTGCTTGAAAACAATTTATTCTTGTAAGTAGATTAAATAGTCCCTTTTACAATCCTGTTTACATTGGTAATTTATTTAACAGACCCTTATTTTATTGATGGTAAACTTTACCCTGCCCAAGTTCAAATTCTCTCATTTTGGCTAAGTGCCATCTGAATTCATGAGGTTATATTGTATGAAGAAAAAAAATGGGGGAGTACTGAATTCCATCAATCAAGTGTTGGCTGTCAGTGACAGGAAATTGGCACAGGCACAAGGACCCCTGACCAGATGGTAGACATCTGTGCCTTTCTCATCAGCAGGGCCAGGTCAACTGTGCACCCTCTACAGATAGGCCTCAAAGAATCAGAGCCCCAGAGGTGGATGGCTCCTCAGGGCTGTTAAAACATTTTGGTTATGAACCGCAAAGAGGAAACTGACACCTCAGGATGTCTTGAACTCTCCCTTTTTTTATTTTTAAAATTATATCATGGACTGTAAGGAAGGAGCCAAGTTTAATCTCCCTGAGAACATTTGAGACTCGGTTCAAACCTGCCTCTTCAGGACATAGAGATATACAAAGGAGACATCTTCCATAGGGTGTTCTAGAAGGTGTCCTAGGAACTTTGGCTCCCTGGTGGGAGAAACAGGTGCTGAATGCTTACACCAAACTGATTAACATAACTCAATTTGTCCATGCAAATTGGAGTCTCAATTTGTTCATGCAAAATGGGAAGTACACTCACTGGCTTTTCTATCTTCTAGGTAGAGTTTGAGGGTCTCTTGAGCGGAAGAATGAGTGTTTGTCTTTAATCTGGAAAGAACAAGAGCAAGTTATGCCATCAGTACAGTCCCCTTCACCTACTCAAACCCCTGCCACCCTTCATGAGAAGATTAGGCATGAAAATCAGCCCCTCTTCTTGCCATCCAGGCGATGCTTCACAAGTCCTAAGTGCTACAACCTCTAAGATATAACAGGGTCTTGTGCCATTCTGGACTCAAACCAGAAATGGTAAAGATTTTAAGCACAGGAGCAATGTCTTCTCATCCTCTTTCACAGGAAGATGCTAAATAAAAATGTGTTAACTGATTCATAGCTCTGACATTTCCACTCATATTCACAGCCCACTAGGCTGCAGCACTTTTCCCTCAAATCTCTGGCTGAAATCCTGTTAAAAGGACAAGCAGGATATTTCCATTCTTGGGGCTTGTCAGTAAGCACCAGCGTTGCCAATGCCCACAGATGTATCCCTGCTTCTTCTGTTCATCACCGGCCGCTCCCACTCTGAGAAAGTCATCCCTGAGTTTCACAGGCGCTTACAAATCTGGCTCTCTCATTAAATACTGCTGTTATTGAATTGTGATCACCAATGGTGGTAGCAAGGAAAATATGTATGAGAGAGAGAGAGAATAACACTAAGTTTAAATAGATAATGACATACTATCTATTGTACATGAAATGATAGAAAGAAGTGAGCATGAAAATTTAGAATCCTGAAATCCTCTTCTAGCCCTGCTTTGAATCAACTCTTTAAGCTTGAACAAATCATTTCATTAACCCAAACCTCAGTTTTCTTTCTTCTAAAATGATAATCTGGACTAACTGGTCTATATGTATAATGAATGACCCTTCTCATTCTACCATTTAATAATTCTAAGTGGAAAAATATCATGAAAAAATTAGTAAGTTATAAGAGGATTTTTCCACTCTTTTCTGAAAAAAAAAATCAAACAAATAACTAAAAATCTGTGTAGGTATTTATACGTTAGCAAACTTAAGTCTCTGATGTGGTAACTATTAGAATTATACTCAGATAAAGATGACAACCTTTGATTGTGAGTTTATTCATCCCTTCTTGGACATATTCACTTCTTTGCTCACCAAATAATAATTTAGCATGAAGAAGTGCTGCATAGGGAATAAAGCTGTGCACAAAATAGATACAAATCTTGGCATCCACAGAACTTATATTCCCATATTCTAATAGTGACAAGTAACAAATAAATAGATTATATCTGATGGTAGGTTATATATGAGGTAAAAGACAGCAGGAGGCAGATATAGAGGTAGGAGAAGGGAAGGTGATATTTTAAATAAACTGTATAAGTATAAGGAACAGCTAAGAAAACCTCATGCACAGACCTGAGAAAGCAGTGAGGAAAGTCAGAAAATGAGGTCAGAGCAGCGGTGGGGCCAGATATTACAGTGCCTTATGAAAAGGTGGGTGTATGAGATTTCACTCCAAGGGAAACGAGAACCACCATAGGATTTTGAGTGAAGGAGCACCATGATCTGACTGACGGCTCAGATGGATCACGCTGCTGCTCTGTGGAGTATACATTATGTCAAGGCAAGACTGGAAGAGGACAGATGGGTTTGGACACAATTTAAATAATTTGGGAGAAAATGAATGGCTCAGATTAGGGAAGCAGCAGTGGAAGTGAGAAGTGGTCTGGAAATCTACATGAGTTTCCAAGGTTGAACTGACAGATGGTGCTGATGGATTGTACTTGTGTCACCAGAGAAAGACTGATGTCAAAGATGGCTCATAGTAAGGGGACTTGAAGTTTTTTTCTTTGATTGGAGCCTCTAACTGATAGAAGGCACATGTCTCTTGAGAAATCTAGAACAGAGTGACAGCACGAAGACTTTAGTGGGAGGCTTAAACCAAGAGTCCTATTTCAAACATGCAAAGCTTGCGTTGCTTATCATCCCCAAGTAGGGGTGTGGAATAGCAAGTTACAGTTTTGTGTCTGGGGACGAGACAGACATCAAAGGTAGAGATATAAATTTGGGCATCACCAGCTTAGGGTTAGTATTTAAAGTCATGAGAATAATAAGTTCACCAGATAAGAGCAAGTAGATATAAAAGATGACCTAAAACTAAGCCCTGGAACCCTCTAACATATAGAAGTCAGGGTGATGAGGAGAGTGATCAACTCTGTCAAATGATGTTGGAAAGTATAGTAGGGTAAAGGATTTTAATTAGAATCTCCACGTGACGCAGGGATCCCTCCCTTATGCAATTTGGCTCTCTCTAAGAAGCTTTCCTGAAATGACCGTCAAAATGAAACCAAGGCCTTCATCCACCAACATCTACCATTTGTATGAAGGCTCTATTTTGGTAGAGCTAGTTCTTTTTGGTATCGGGGTGTGTGTGTATGTCTGAGAGAAAGAGAAAGAGACACAAAAGAGTCTATACACAAAAGTACAATAGAATTGTCCCTGGCCTTGAGGTGCTTTTTCTAGAAAGAAATACAGGAGAAGTACAGATACGTCAATATAGATTAAAAATATACTTAAACAACAACAGTGAACCAAAATGAAGAGATTTTCCAATTAGACAAGTTTCATGGAGTTTGGAAGGGTCCATAATGCCTGAAAATTATTGTGACTGTCTTTGGGAAAGCTAAGGAATTCATTTATTTTCAGGAAGCTGTGCCTCGGAGTCATTTCTCAAGTTATGTTAGTATGTTCTAACTTTTTTGCTTAAAAATGTTCATCCTTGTGCAGGGGCCATGCTAATCTTCTCTGTATCGTTCCAATTTTAGTATATGTGCTGCCGCTTGGTGCCTGTGGCTCATGGGGCTAAGGTGCCAGCCACGTACACCTGAGCTGGCGGGTTCAAATCCAGCCTGGGCCCGCCAGACAACAATGATGGCTGCAACCAAAAAATGGCTGGGCGTTGTGACGGGCACCTGTAGTCCTAGCTACTTGGGAGGTGGAGGCAAGAGACTCGCTTGAGCCCAGGAATTGGAGGTTGCTGTGAGCTGTGATGCCACAGCACTCTATCCAGGTTGACAGCTTGAGGCTCTGTCTCAAAATAAAATAAAATAAAATAAAAATGTCCAAGTATACTCCATTG